>JAJPUD010000967.1:0-70441 GCA_023553655.1 Myrmecobius fasciatus
TACACCTGCTTGTCTCATACTTCTGGTTTCTCTGCCTTCCTTCAAGATTCAGCCCAAATCCCACCTTCTACAGGAAGCATTTTTCCAGTCTGTTTCACTTCCTCTCTTCCCCAGTGGCAATCCTCTTAGATTATATACCCCACTCTACTTCTACTACCAAACTGGACCAGACTGTGCTCCCTGCTTATGCAGGTGCAATAGGTCTTTCCTGATGACCTTCTCAGTTTTCTTTGGCAGAAAAATTATTTTACCCCATTGTTTTGTGGATTCTAATTATGTATGGATTGTTTTGTGGAATTATTTAAAGATTTTGGAGAGTTTTTATTCTTTGAATAAACTTGTAGATGGATTAGGGGAGAGTGGTAATAAAGAATCAGGATTTAAAAGGAAGAGTCATTCTCTTTCCATTTTCCTTCAAAGTCCTTAGCCTAGTTCTTAGCACATTCAAAGTGCTTCATATTTATTTCTTCCCTCTTTCTCACCTCAGGCTTTAGTAGAGATATACTAAAATAAGAATAATCCAATAGTAGATAAGCAATAATTTTTCAACTTATACTGGCTTATTTTTCTTAGATTAGCAAGAAGAACATTTGTTTCAATGACCAAATTGCTATAAAACTAGGAAATTGCCCAAAAGCAACAATTTATGAACTATACCACTTTGCACTAATTTGTTAATGTGGCTAAATAGTAAGAGATGCTATTCTCGTAAGAATTTAACTTCAATAATCACTATTGGTAGTTTGGAGATGTTGTATTATCTGTAACTATGAAAAGAGGCCTCATACAACTCTTTAGTTATTAGTGGATGGCCCATAGAAGAGAAATGGATACAAATATCTACATATGATTTGTAAGTCTTACAATGATCTGATATTTCATATGTATGTATATATGACATGACATTTCATATATTCACATGTATGTGTATACACATATGTGTATACATTTATATACATTTTTCTTTATATATTTATATTCATATGTATATACACCTACATATTGTTGGTTAATCATTTTCAGTTGCAACTGATTCTTTATGACCCCATTTGGGTTTTTCTAGGCAAAGATAATAGAGCGCTTTACCATTTCCTTCTCCAGCTCATTTTACAGATGAGGAAACTAAGGTAAACAAGGGTAAGTGCTAGCAAGGTCACATTGCTGGCAAATGTCTGAGGTTAAATTTTAACTCATGAAGAGAAATCTTCTTGATTCCAGATCTGGCTCTCTATATACTGTACCTCCTAACTGACTTACACACACACACACATACACACACACACACACACACACACACACACTGTTATTTCAGTTATCTGAAAGATGTGAACCACAATAAACATATTAATTAAAATTTAACTTTACTGGCTTTACTTTTTACTTACATTCTGGTTCCTGAGAAAAATAAACAAGTTCTTTTCTCTTCTTTAGAGGGTGATCCATGTCACAGGATACATTCTGAATTTTCAAGGACTTCACAGCCTCCTTGGAGATATTGAACCATTTGGTGACATTAGCTAAGCCATCTGGGTTTTCATCAATGTGTTCCTTAGGCAATCCCATCAGCAGCCCCTCATGGGAGAAGGTGATGAGAGGGGCAGGTTTTCCTGTAGCTGAGCAGGTGACTATAAGGATTCCCTCCATGGTGGGATGAGGATGGAGCTCAATTCTTAATTCAGACACTTCTAAGTTAAACAAAAAGAAAATTCAGAAATGATTCCTGTCCATGTAGCACACAAGTGATTTCAGCCTGATCCTATAATTGGTTTAGGGAACACTGAATGGTTCAACAAACTGGCTAGATCCTATAGTTAATCAATATGTCGCAGATTTGGGTGACATGGGAACTCTGTCTCCTAGGCCAGATCTGGATCTATTAGGTCTTGCTGACTTCCATATTGATAGAAGATGGACTGGAGAGGTGAGCATAATGTTGAAAGTTTCAGTGACTTGCCCACTGTCATCTAATCAGTATATGGCAGAGATTGGGCTTAAACCCATGTCTTCCCTACTCCAAAAGCAACACTTTATTAACTATACCCTTCTGCAATAATTTGTTCCTGAGAGATGTTCCTGTGAGAGATGTTACTGATGCAAAAATTTAACTTGAATGATGACTAAATGTATTTTGGAGACATTGTATTGTGACTATGAAAACAGCTCCTCAACCAACTCTTTAGTTACTAGTGGATGTCCCTTAAAGAAAAGGATGCAAATACTTATCACCAAATTTTTGATATGATGCTTTAAATACATTGATTTCAGTTTTCCAGGTTATTTGTGGCCATGTACTCTGGGGCTCCATGAACTTCTCCACTGTGAGTTTAGTAAGAATGTGCACCTTCATGGAGCCTTTAAATTGATTTCATTTGAGGATAAACAATCCTTGTCTTTGAATATTATGAGAGGAAAAGAAAGTTACTGCAGGTAAAGAAACATTCAGGGATGTGTGTGTGTGTGTGTGTGTGTGTGTGTGTGTGTGTGTGTGTGATGGGGGAAGCCAAATAGCAATTATAATTGAAACCCCCAGCTTACTTTTCTGAGCAATTTTTTATACTGCTTTATTGTTATCCTTCATTCAGATAAATTTTGCTGTTGCTTAAAAATAACCATCCATCTTTATTAAATACCTTTTGTAGCCTCTGCATTTTCTCAAAAAGAAATGCTCAGACTTACTTTCCAGGTAATGACCACATAAATGTGTGAACTTAACACAGAAGATATAGTATAGCATGATGAGAAGTTTAGATTAATCAATTCCTATGCTATCTTCTTTCCTAATATTCTATGAGTATAGACCCTGATCCTAAGTGTCAGTATAATAAAATTTTAGGTAACTTATCTGTCTATCTATCCTCTTTGTCTCCCCTTCCTGCTTTTGGAACAGTCTGGATCTTTTAGAAAACATTATGACACAAAGACAGTTTTCCATTTACTTTGTACACTGATGCACATCTTTCCTCCATAGATACCATTTGGAAAAACATTGAAGAGACATTTGTAACATGCAGCATCTTTCAAAGTCACATTATATATAGTCATGCTTGATGATGTAAGTTCTGTACTGCTGCACTGGATCCGTTCATTGTATGGGGGGAGAATTTTTTCACCATGCTGGCTGCTGTAGGTGCCTATGTTTTCTGGAATAGAGCCTTGGAGCTTTTGCCAGGTAATTTGTAGAACATCTGCTGGGATCGTCAAATTGCAGTTCAGGGTCACATTGTTCCCAAGGAGGGCTATATCAGTGCTCTTACTCTTCATTACATACATAGAATCTGAAATTAAAAAAAAAAAACAAAGGAAAAAGAGAAGGAAAAAAATTCAGAATGAACAAATATAGGCATGGTAAGATAGTAGAACAAATATTGAGTAGATCATATGACCAACAAGATGGAGAACTAGACATTTTCTCTGATCCTCAGAATCACTCAAACCTCTCCTGAACACAAATTATTGCACCAGCTATGAAGCAACTCTAGCTGTCTTCATGATTTAGGACTCAGCTTCTTTGGTTTACAACTCCATATGGAGTCTTATAACTGATTATGGGGGTCATAAAATTATAAATTTATTATCAGTAAACATTTTATTTGTATCCCTTTTTGTATCTAGGGTCACGTAAAAATTTCTGGAGAAAAAAGGGGTCATGACTGGTAACAAAGCAGGCTATAAAAATAATAAAATTTCAAAAAAGTCTTAAAGAGGATAGATTTCTCTCATTTTTTTTGTTTGAATGTCTTTATGAAGTATATTGATGAGTTCATGGAGGTACTACCAATCTAGAGTTTAATAAAACAATAAGATCAGTTATTTCTTAAAGGGGACTTTTAAAATGGCTAGGGATTGATTTAAAGCTGAAGTTCCCATTTTAAGAACAGTCTTATTAGTCATTAGATATGTTTGAGGGAGATAATAGTGAAATAGGAATTCAGGGAAGTGTTAAAATAAGAAAAAACTTGGAAAATAGTATAAGGAAAAAATAGATTAAAAAATCTTATGAACTTAAATAACTTCACAAGGAAAGACATTTGCTAAGCCTATAGAAGTTTTAGCCAGTCAACCTTCAAATCTAAAATTTTAGATTTCAAACCATGAACTTTGGTTTTAATTTTTGTGTAAAATAAACATATACTTAAAAACTATACTTAAAGTTGGGATGAGTTTATCAAAGAAAAGAATTTTTATTATTAGATAAGGAAATTTTAGACCATTTTCAGAAAAGGATAAAAGTAGTCCTTCTGTTCATTACTTTTAAGCAATTAACCTGAGGGCACTAAGCAAGTCTTCTTTCAGACTCCCTATTGAAGATGAATTCCAAAGTGCTCCCAGAAAAAGAAATATTGTTTTGATATCAGAAAGCAATGGAAGGTAAGTGAAATATAATTATACTATTGCACTTTAACTGGTTTGGGTAAATTAGAAACAGTAAAATTTGTGTTGAAATCCACTGATCAGTGAAAATAAATTTTATAATAAGGCTACAGTAAATTAGGGGAAAAAATTACTGAAGAAAGAATTAAACAGGAATGTGTACTAAAAAAGATAGATATAGGAACTTTTTTGTCTCTTCTCCAATTTTTGCCTGTCTTGTGACAGTTTACTTATTCAATTCAAATTAACTTAAACTTTTTCTAAATTTAGCTTCTCTCCTTTGAGGAGAGACTCATAGTCCAAGACTGTCCTGATTAGATCATCTTCTTGCTTAAGATCTCTGCTGCTTATGGTTATGTTCAATCTCTCCAACGTGTGGTAGGATCCCCCCAAATCCTCTTCCCATATCCTGGAATCAGTCTCAGTTTCTCTCTAAATGAGGACTTCCTGTGTCCCCAACTTCCTGAGTCCTAAAATCTTCTTGGGACCCCAAGTATGTAGAAAAGATGTGGAAGACTGTGGCCCTTTCAGTTTCTCCTTAAGAAATGCTTCCCTACTCTCTATAGACAGAGATTGCCTCTAGGTGGTGTGGGGAAATCTGGAAACCTTTGTACTTTAATATCTTTCCCCTTTCCTTCCAAATGAATAGGCCTTGGAAAAAAAAAGAACCCTTAAATTAATTGAAGAAAAATGGGACAAAATTTTATCCAACAAATAATTTGTCCCATTTCAAAAAAAACCTGGTTCTTCTTGCATAAACTTTTGCAACCAAAGTAATTAATGTCAAATGAGGAAAGACAGAAGTAACCTTTTGTATTTTTTATAACATGATGTAAATTAAAATATTTTGCCACTGATAGACATACATCTGTGCCATATAAACATCATAAATATTTTTTGCCTTCAAATTAATTCTGAAAAAAAAGATCTAATTCCCAGTTAGATTAAATATTTTAAATTGAATTTCAATCATTTTGCTTAAATTCATTTAGAATTGTGTGGAATTAACTGAGTAAAGACACTATCATGGAAATATAGCCTTAAACTATAGCCTTAATTGTGACTTGAGACTTTATAATAACAAATGGAACTATAGCTAAAAGTTGCAGGTGTTTGTCCCCTCCAGTTCCCTACCACCTCTTAATTAGCATTTAAGTACTTTTTTTTTTTTTAAGGTGATGAAGGCTTTTAATTTTTTCCTCTGAGGAATCAGCTTATATAGCTGTTCTCTAGAGAAATTTAAATTATTATTGACTTGTATTCTTTTGTTTCTGTATTGGATTTACACAATTAGTATGTAAATCCAGACTTCTCCAAACAATTAATCCTAATTAAGCTGTGGATTTGGGATCCTTAATGTAAATTCAGCTAGTTTATCAGTTCATCAAATTAGCTTTTAATTGCTTTTTTCTCTTCTTTCCACTGAAAATTGTGATCCTCTTCCATATGGATTTTCAGAGAATAATTGCATAGATGAAGCATCAGAGCAATGAAATTAGACAAATATTCTAGATCTGTGATCATTCTTAGACAGTCTCATGTGATCCAATTGATGGATTTAAATTTAAGTTTAAATTTAAATCCAATTTAATTTAGGGGTCCTGCTAAAACAGCAAATGCAGAATGGTAATTGAAATTCTAGAATTTATTATAGCTGGGTTCCCCCTAGAAAGTTTCAATTTCTGATGCTTCAATATTGACTTTCTAAAATTATCATTACTGAATCATCCTTAAGAAATCACAGTGACAAGGACTTCCAGGGGTGCAGCCAAGATGGCAGAGATCCAACACGATTCTCTGTAACCTCCTCTAACCTTCCCTCAAACTAACAGCAGATTAAGCCTCTAGACTGGTTTTGAAATCAAATAATCCACAATATCTGGAGTACAACACATTTCTAGAAGATACCCTGGAAGAACTTCAAAACAGGTCTGTTTCAATTGGGTAGGGGGATGGTCTGCCGAACCCAGACTGCCGCACAGGGAGACTGCAGCAGGGAGCTGGAGTGGGAGTTGGAGCGTTGTGGCTTCCACACACCTGGGGTCTTCTGAGGACCTCTTAGGCCAATCTATCCTGATTGTAAGCAGGTAGTTTGGCAGATCTTTTGTGGGGGGTAGATTGTGAACCACTGAGCCCCAGAAGAACTCTGGACTTAGCTGCCATTACATAGCACCCTAAAGCAATCAGTCAATCAGCAGAACTGCCCAGCACCTGAAATAATTCAATCAGCAGAACTGCCCCAGGGCATCTTAAAGCAGCTGTCCCTCCTTTGCCTTAAACAGACCTCAAGCCTTAAAAAAATGAATAAAAAAACCAAAAAGAATCCTCACCATAGACAGCCTTTGTTGAGAGAGGGAAGAGCAGACCTCAAATCCTGAGATCCCTAAAGGTAAAGCAACTCCAGAAAAAGTCCCAAAGAGAGACATAAACTGGACCCCATGTCACAAGGCTTTCTTTGAAGATTGCATAAAGAATCTTAAAAGAGAGTTAGAAGAAATATGGGGAAATGAAATGAGATCATTGCAAAAAAAAAAAAAGGAAAAAGGATGCAATGAACAAAAAATATCATTGGCCAATTGCAAAAGGAGCTAAAAACAGTAACTGAAGAAAATAATACATTAAAATTTAGAATTGAACAAATGGAAGTGAACAACTCAACAAGACTTCAAGAATCAGTCAAACAAAAACAAAAAAAAATGAAAAAAGTAGAAGAAAATATGAAATATCTCCTAGGAAAAACAACTGACCTGAAAAATAGATCTAGGAGACATAATCTGAGATTATAGGGCTTCCTGAAAGCCACGATGAAAAAAAGAATCAAGACATCATCTTACAGGAAATCATAAAAGAAAACTGCCCTGATATTTTAGAATCAGAAGGTAAAATAACCATCGAAATAATCCACCCATCACCTTCTGAAAGAAACCCCAAAATTAAATCCCCAAGGAATGGCTAAATTTCAGAACCATCTTACCAAGGAAAAGATATTACAAGCAGCCAGAAAGAAACAATTTAAATACCAAGGAGCCACAATTAGGATCACCCAGGACCTAGCAGCTTCCATCTCAAAGGAGTGAAGGGCCTGGAATCTGATATTCTGAAAGGCAAAGGAACTGGGATTACAGACAAGAATAAGCTATCCAGCTAAAATGAGTATTATCTTTCATGAAAGAAGATGGACATTCCATGATATAGGTGAATTTCACCTATTTCTAATGAAAAGACCAAAACCAAACAAAAATTTGATCTCCAAACACAGAACTCATGAGAAACATAAAAAGGTAAAAACAAAACAAAACAAAAAAAACCTCTTGAGAACTATATTTGTGTTATGGATATACTTACAGAATGAGGGTATAAATTGATTTTATTATGATAATATGAAAAAAATTAGAGGTAGAAAAGGGATAACACTGGAAGAAGAAGAAAAAGGAGGTAAAATAAGGGAAATTACATCACATGAAGAGGCAAAGAAAACCTATTATAAATTAGGGAAAGAAGGGAGCGGGATGAGCATTGTGTGAAACTTAACTCTCATCAGATTTGGCTCTGAGAGAATAACAGGCATATTAGGCATCACAAAGGAACTTGTCTGACCTTAGAGGGAAATAGGAGGGAAAAGGGGAAAAGAAAAGGAAAGACTTATAGAAGAGAAAACAGAAGAATTAGGGGAAAGGTGTAAAAAAGGGGGTGGGGCTCTAAAAGGGAAGGATTGTTTGAGGGAAGTGGTTATCAAAAGCAAAATACTAGGGAGGAGGGAAAGGGGATAGGAAAGAGAAAAGCATAAGCTAGGGTAAATAAGATGGCAGGAAATACAGAATTAGTTATTTTAACTGTGAATGTGAATGGAATGAACTCTCCCATTAAGCAGAAGCAGATAGCAGACTGCAATAAAAGCTAGGATCCAATAATATGCTGTTTACAAAAAAACACATTTAAAGCATAAGAATACATACAGAGTGAAGGTAAAGGGCTGAAGCAGAATTTATTGTGCTTCAGGTGAACAAAAAAAAAAAAAAAAAAAAAGCAGGGGTAGCAATCCTGATCTCAGATCAAGTAAAAGCGAAGATAGATGTAATTAAAAGAGACAAGGAAGGAAACTATATCTTACTAAAGGGTACCATATATAATGAAGCAATATTAATACCAAACATATATGCACCAAGTGGCATAGCATGGAAATTCCTAGAGGAAAAGTTCAGAGAGATGCAAGAAGAAATAGACAGTAAAACTATAATCGTGGAGGATCTCAACCTCCCTCTCTCACAACTAGATAAATCAAACCACAAAATAAATAAGAAAAAAGTTAAGGAGGTAAACAAAATGTTAGAAAACTTAGATATGATAGATCTTTGGAGACAATTAAATAGAGACAGAAAAGAGTTTGTTGGGCCCTGAACCTGGAGCCTGACGTGAAAACTCGCCCTACTCCTTGACCACTGGACCATACTGTTTTAGCAACTTGCATCTCTAGGATGTGGCCCGAGGCACCCGGGAGTATATTCTGCCGACATGCATCAATATGTTCCTGCTAATAATCAGGTTATGTGACATATAGACATTGAATATGTGCCAGTAACGGGGTAAGCACTCCCCTTCCTATGGAGAACTTATTGCTGAGGCATGTGATTCCAGGAGGCAAGAGAGGTGGCAGGCAGAGGATATAAGGAGGGACAAGGGGAAGGAAAGGGGACCATCATGAGCTGGACCAAATAAAGCCTGCTTGAACTACCTTCCTTGGGTGTGATGACTGACTGCCTTGCTGTGGTATCCCGAGATATCCGAAGAGTCATAGAGGCGACTGGGTAAGGAAAGGCACTGCCCGGCTGGGAGTAGCCCAACAAGTGGCACCTGAACAGGGACTTGGAGACGGGAAGTGCCGGTGGGTTGTGGCTTGCTCCTCCAAGTAGCAGAAAAGGGCAAGATAGCCACTCTTTGTTTAAGGGTGGGGTGGCTTAAAGCCAAGGGTGCCTTTTTGGTACCAGGTTGGGGAGCCATCAGAGCCTCCCGGTCATCACACCCAGGTGCAATGAGGTATACACCTGGCAAGTGTATAAGTTAGTGAAAAAGCAGGGCATTAAGATCAATTTGAAACAATGCAGAAGTTTCATTAAGACCATACTCACTGTGTCTCCGTGGCTGGAGCACACAGACATAGATCCTGAAAAATGGGATACGGTAGGTCATCAGATGACCCCGCACGAGGACACTTCCCCAGGGATATTAAGGGATCGGGATTTCATGATTTATGGTATCATCAAGGCTGAGTTCCAAGGCCCTCAGAGAGAGCTGTTTGAAATACTCCGCTGAAATGCTCAGAGTGGCGACTCTCTTGGTGAGAACCAAAGCAGGACAGAGGAGAAACATAAGAAAAAGCCTCCTCCTGAGCCCCTCCTAGCTTCTTGTGTGCCTCTCTATCCCACCCTTTCCCCATACTCCCCAAATATCCTTCAGCCCCTACCACTTCTGCTGCTTCTTTAAGGGCAGACGCTGGGGAAAGTGAAAGTGGCCGCCTAGGGCTTTGGAGCAGGCAGTGGAGCATCTTGCTCAGTAATTAAGCCAGATGGTGCTCCCCAGAACCCCACCTAGCCCGGGCCTAAGATACAGCTGAGAGCCAAAGCCGCACCTTCCCCACACCCTCCTGGAAAGATTTTGGCTCTCCAAAAGTCTTTACAGATGGCTCAGAAGAACGAGCTGTGGGAGGACTTAGAGGGTGGGACACAGAAATATAGGCCTGCCCCCTAGATACCCATCCCCTTTCTGGCCAGGTTCAGTACGCTCCTGTCCCATTTAAGATGTTGAAAGAACTTAAGCCTGCTTGCTCTCCCTATGGGCTGAATTCCCCCTTTATGATACAAATGCTAGATCACCTTACAAAGAGAACTCCCTTTTTGACTGACTTCTGGTCTCTGGCCACGGCTTGTCTAATGCCAGGACAATCTGTTATTTGGGAATCCCTATTCATGAAAGAGGCACGGGCATGGGCCAGGCAAAATCCCCAGCCTGATGAGCAGAGAGTAGCTATTCAAATGATTACTGGAACAGTAAGATCACTCAATAGTACTGCAGGGACAGAGGCACAAATAGAATATGATTCGGCAGCTTTTAACATAGTGGCTAATTGTGCCATCAAAGCTTGGGAGCAAATACAATCCTCTGGCTCTGTACACACTCATCTAACGGGGATCAAACAGGACCGAACAGAATCTATATGGGACTTTGTGACCCAGGCCAAAGTAGTGTGTGTTAGGGTTATTGGCAAGGGAGAGTGTTCCCTGGCATTTTTTTTAAGCTTTTTATTTGCATAACATATGTATGGGTAGTTCTTCAACATTGACCCTTACAAAGCTTTCTGTTACAAATTTTTCCCCTCTAGTCCCTTCCCCTCCCCTAGATGGCAGGAAGTCCACTACATGTTAATTATTTTAAAATACTTGACAAGTCGAATATATGTATACATATTTCCACACTTATCTTGCTGTGCAAGAAAAATCATGTCTACAAGAAAAAAAAATCTGAGAAAGGAAACCCAATGCAAGCAAACATCGATAGAAAGCATGAAAATGTTATGTTGTGGTCCATATTTCATATCCCTCTCCCTGGGTGTATATGGCAGTACTATTGAGTGATCTTACTGTTCCAGTAATCATTTGAATAGCTACTCTCTGCTCATCAGGCATATAGGCCCAATAGAAACACTTCTGGGTCAAAGGGTATGCACAGTTTGATAACTTTTTGAGCATAGCTTCATATTGCTCTCCAGAATGGTTGGATCCGTTCACAGTTCCACCAACAATGTATCAGTGTCCCAGCTTTCCCACATCCCCTCCAACATTCGTCATTATCTTTTCCTGTCATCTTAGCCAATCTGACAGGTGTGTAGTGATACCTCAGAGTTGTCTTAATTTGCATTTCTCTGATCAATAGTGATTTGGAGCAACTTTTCATATGACTAGAAATGATTTTAATTTCACCATCGGAAAACTGTCTGTTCATATTCTTTGTCCATTTATCTATTGGAGAGTGCCTGCCATTGTTTTTGAGGATAGTAAGAGAAGGATTAAACTGAGTGATTTTTTTTAAAGCTACTTTTCTAAAGGCAACCAAACCTAAAAGATTTTGTTCTCATTAACTGCAATCAGACAAGAATCTACCTAAACTGGCATCCTGATTTTTCTTTTTCAGATGAACCTAGTATACTCAACATCTGCTTTCTCCAAATTTTACAAGAAATCTGTGGTTGTAAATGTCAGGTAACATCTTAAGCTGTTCATAATTTGTATCATTCATAGGTTCTTTCTGACTTGGTGTGTCTTAATATAACTCATGTGCCTTAAAGCTATGTGAATTGTGAAGTTACATTATGGACTGGTGTCAGTATGTTATTGATTCATTTCAGGCATATATGACTGTTTCTGGGCTTTTCCTGGCAAAGATACTAGAGGGCTTTGCCAATTCCTTCTCCAGATCATTTTATAGACGAGGAAACTGAGGCAAACTAGATTAAGTGACTTGCCCAGAATCACACAGCTATTACAAGTCTGAGGTTGGATTTGAACTCAGGAAGATGAATCTTCCTGCCTCCAGGCCTAGCACTCCATGAACTATGATGTCATATAGCTGCTCTGTAGTATCCCAGACTTCCTTCAAAGTATACCTTATGTGCCACAAATGGCATAAAACTTTCCACCCAGTTGTTAGCTCTCCCCCACTCTGTTTCTCTGTCTGTTTCTGTCTCTCTCTTTCTCTGTGTATGTGTGTCTCTGTCTCTCTGTCAGTCTGTCTGTCTCTCTGTCTCTCTCTCTGTCTCTGTCTCTTTCTCTCTCTGAATTGTCTCTCTCTCTCTCTGTCTCCTCCCTCTATCTCTCCCCCATCTCTCTCTGTCTCTCTCTCTGTGTCTCTCTGTTTTTCTCTTTTTCTGGATATGTCTGTCTCCCTCTCTCTCTCTCTCTCCCTCTCTCTCTCTCTCTCTCTCTCTCTCTCTCTCTCTCTCTCTCTCTTTGTATCTCTCCTCCTCTCTGTCGCTCGCTGTTTCTCCTCCTCTCTGTCTCCCTTTTTCTCTCTCCCTCTGTCTCTCTGTCTCTGTGTGTATGTTTCTTTCTGTTTGTCTCTCTGTCTCTGTGTGTGTCTCTCTTTGTCTTTATGTTTTTTTCTCTGTCTCTCTCTCTGTCTTTGTCTCTCTGTGTATATCTGCCTCTCTGTTTCTGTCTGTTTCTCTCCATGCATGTATGCATGTGTGCAATTAGACTTTGGTGTCATTTAACCAAGTATATGTTGCATTTTCCCTCAAAGAATGTTGGCTCCTTGAAGGTAGAGATTATTTCACTATTTTCTTTGTACTTTCTATTTCCTAATATGGTTTCCCAAAGTGTTTAATAAATGTTTGTTGAAATATGGGCTACTGATCTTGGAATCAGGGAGACAAATTTGAATCTTGCTTAAACACTTAATAACTATGTGACTTTAGACAAGTCGCCTTTCTTTCAACCTCAATTTCCTCAACTGTAAAGTGAGGAAATGGGATTTCATGGCTTCCAAGTTCCCTTCTGGCTTCTATGGTCTTTCTCACCTGACTATTAACAAGGTCACCCTTTGTTGAAAATACCTGGTGTCCTCCCTTCCACCTCTGCCCCACCCCATCCACATGGAGGACATGATGCACCAAACAAGAATCCTTCCTTGTTTTATGATCTCCTTTTGGGAAACCAGTCCTATTTAAAAGAAATTCCATATTTGTGTCTAGGCACTATTAGTGTATGTCCCAGCTTCCCCCTGAAATGCTATCACCCTAAAGGTTTTCCTGAATATCTCTATTTCTTTGCTTCAGCAACAATAATGAGGGTGGCCTCCTTGTCCACTTTTGGCTTGTGTTTGTGGTGCCGCATGCCAAGGTCTTCTGTGAAGAATGTGTAGCAGCCATCTTGAAGGACTCTATTCAGACAAGCATTGTGAACCGGACCTCTGTGGGGACCTTGCAGGGCTTGGCTATTGACATGGATTCTGTGGTACTAAATGGTGTGTCCTCTTGTAAGCTCTGCTGTTTGCTATTGTTTGTAGCAAAGTTTAACAAACAATGTTCTCCACTCTTTTTTTTTAAATTAAAGCTTTTTATTTGGAGAACATATGAATGGGTAATTTTTCAACACTGACCATTGCAAAGCTTTCTGTTATAATTTTTTCCCCCTAGTCCCCACCCCTCCCCTAGATGGCAGGAAGTCTACTACATGTTAATTATGTTAAAATATTTGACAAATCAAATATGTGTATACATATTTTTACAGTTATCTTGCTGTGCAAGAAAAGTAGGATCTACAAGAAAAAAAATCTGAGAAGGAAAACATAATGCAAGCAAACATCATTAGAGAGCATGAAAATATATTGTGGTCCACATTCATATCCCTCTCTCTGGGTGTATATGGCTTTCTTCACTGAACAATTGGAAATGGTTTGAAACATCTCATTGTTGAAGAGAACTATGTCCATCAGAACTGATCCTTATATAGTCTTGTTGTTGTCGTGTATAATGATCTCCTGGTTCTGCTCATTTCATTCAACATCAGTTCATACAAGTCTCTCCAGGCCTCTCTGAAATCATCCTGCTGGTCGTTTCTTACAGAGCAATTGCTGGGAGCATGCTGGGAGTTGGGGACCCTGCCTGGAATGACAAGGTCTCCACAGGGCCTGACTCCCACCTCCCCCCATGTATTCAAGGCAACATGAAGAAGCTCTTACAGAACTAAGCATTCAGGAATATATTTGGTTAATGATTATCTGCTTAATTTCTGTCCTAGGAATTCTTAGCATAGCTGTATGTATATATCCATCCATCACAATGAGGTGAGCACGAAGCCCTTCACCCTCAAAAAAGCCCCTTTGTACTTTCTGCCTAAACATGAAAGGTTTCTTTACTAGTGAAGCATTAAACAAACTTAGAGATTGGGAAACTTGGGAAATTGATAGCTTTCCCCAAAAACTCCAAAAGAAATCTCCAGTTACTCCCTCTTGTTTGAAACAATTCCAAATTCAATCAACCTGGTTCTTCACTCCCCTATGCAGAGCTTACATAAATAATGATATGATGAAAAGAACAGTAAACATCAGTGATAGATGGACACATTGGTAGCAAGTAATTCATGGGAAAAAAGTAAGAGAAGTAGGCCATTGCATGGTTTACTGACCCCTACACAAAACAAGCTATTGTATGAGTGATTAATAAATGGACTGAGGGAAATAAGTTCTTGAGAAAAAAAAATGTTTCTATTCTAAAAAATCTTATGACCATGTTAAAAAATTAAAAAGCATTGTATAAATCTTGGAATAAGTAAATGTGACATTTTTAGAGAAGCTCATGTTCTGCCAGATATGACGTGATGACCACAAGGTACATTTACCTTTAGTTAAAGTTTCACTATTGTTATATTGTTTGATGAATTTATTCTGTACATTCTTTTTTTCTAAGAAGCATTGCACCTGGGGTCCTGGGAATTTCTGGGCCCCAAGAAAATCTTGTAATCCTAGCCAAATAATTGTCCTATCTCTAATCAACCCTAACTTTGTAAGACTATAAAAATCACAAGCTTTCTTGAATAATTTGAACAAGCTTTTGCCAATAAATCGAACTTGATGACCACGCCATAGAGTGTGCTGTCTCTTGTTCCACTTCGCCGACTCCAACCCTCCATTCAAGAACCTAGTTCCCTGTGGAGGCTGGACCTACGCAAGCAATAATATTCCATAACATTCATATACCATAATTTATTCAGCCACTCTCCAATTGATGGGCATCCATTCAGTTTCCAGTTTCTAGCCACTACAAAAAGGGCTGCCACAAACATTCTTGCACATGTGGGGCCCTTTCCTTCCTTTATGATTTCTTTGGGATTTAAGCCCAATAGAAACACTTCTGGGTCAAAGGGTATGCACAGTTTGATAACTTTTTGAGCATAGCTCCAAATTGCTCTCCAGAATGGTTGGATTGGTTCACAGTTCCACCAACAATGTATCAGTATCCCAGTTTTCCCACATCCCCTCCAACATTCATCGTTATCTTTTCCTGTCATTTTAGCCAATCTGACAGGTGTGTAGTGGTATCTCAGAGTTGTCTTAATTTGCATTTCTCTGATCAATAGTGATTTAGAGCACCTTTTCATATAACGAGAAATGATTTTAATTTCATCATCTGAAAACTGTCTGTTCATATTCTTTGACCATTTATCTATTGGAGAGTGCCTGCCATTGTTTTTGAGGATAGTAAGAAAAGGATTAAGCAAGACATGTGCCACCACCACTGCCTCATTAGGAATGAATGCCTCTCTCCAGGACATCCTAGACAAATGCTCCTCAGTTGATTATGGGCAGATAGAGTGAGAGGCAATGGCCAGTGCCATAGCTCAGGGAATAACCCAAGGACTAGGGAATGCAAGACCTAACCAGCGACACTGCTTTCAATGTAATAAGATTGGTCATTTCCAAAAACAATGCCCTGCAGGGAAAGGGAAAGAATGTTTTAATTGTGGGAAACCAGGGCATTTTGCTAAAAAATGCAGAGCTAAGCAGTCAGGAAACCGGTTGGGGGCCCCCAAGCCGGACCCCGCAACCCATATCAAAGCAAATGTATCCTGTCCAACAGTAGCCACCGAACCCACAGAATACATTCCTCCAGGAATAGCAGATGCTGCATCATCAGGATGGTGGCCAGTAGTCCTCACCTCAGGAATACGGTTTGAACTGTGGACCACAGTGCCCATTGAAGTGGAGCCTAGTGACATCCCAAGATTAATAACAGGGCTCCATGATTTCTCCCCATGCATTGCTCACACAATAGTACTCCCCCCAAAAAGTACTCAGATTATAGTCACCAACCCACATGCCCACCCTGTCCTACTTGATCCAGGTCAAAGAATAGCTAAGGCGATTGCACTAGGGAATAATCACGAGATAGGTTTGTGTCAGCACATAGACTATGAAAAACCCATGCTTACTATATGGATGGAAGGGCATCCTATTGCAGGCATGCTGGACAGCGGGGCAGATATGTCAGTGATTCTTCTTTTAGACTGGCCTCAGGGCAGCTAGGTGGCGCAGGGGATAGAGCACCAGCCCTGAAGTCAGGAGGACCTGAGGAGTTCAAATCTGGTCTCAGACACTTAGCATTCCCTAGCTGTGTGACCCTGGGCAAGTCACTTAGCCCCAATGGCCTCAGCAAAAAAGCAAAAAAAAAGAAAACAAAAATAGACTGGCCTCCTCATTGGCCAATTTCCCAACTAGGTATCACAGTCACTGGAGTAGGAGGCTCTAGGACTGCCTCCCAGGCCACCTGGCCCTTAAGGTGGGAAGCTGATGGCTGCCAGGGCATTTTCCAACCTCATGGAAGGCCTGTGCACCACCTTGTGGGGAAGGGACATTCTAAAGGCCTTGGGAGTCTCCCTTGTCACTACTCCCCCCCAAAATGGATAGGGGCCACTGTAATGGCAGCCAATATGCCACCCTTCCAATGGAACACCAATCAGCCTATCTGGTGGATCAGTGGCCCCTGACTTAGGCTTGTTATGGGCCACTGTACAACCGGTGAAGCTGTGCATTGTTATTGCTCACATGCTTCATTGCATTCCCCTCTCCGGCCCCCCAAAGGAACTAAAAACTGATCACGGCCCTGCATATACTTCTAAAGCTTTCTCCTAGGAGTTCTCCATCACCCATACTACCGGTATACCCCATAATGCTACTGGCCAGGCCATTGTTGAACGTTTTATTAAACGCTCCTTATTAAACAGAAAGGGGGAGAAGTGGGGTCTAAATCTAAACGGCGACCCCCTCAAGTAGACAAAGCATGCTACACATTCAATTTTCCCCAATTTTCAAAATCAGAATTAACTCCTGCCATGCTGTTTTTCCACTACTTTAGGACACCCTTTACCCACGGCACACCTCGGGTACGTATGACAGGAGCCAGTGTGGTCTGGAAAATGCCCCTAGGATCATGGGAGGGCCCAAGAAGGGTAAGGGGTAGGGACCCAGGTATGCTTTTGTTGTTCCAGATGAAGCCGATGCCGCCTCCGACAGGTGGATCCCAGCCAGATAATTACGCTCGGTGGGACCAGGAGAAGAGGGACAGGAGCAGAAGGCAATGGAGAAGAAGGAGACAGCCCAGAAACAGACACAGAAAACAAAGATGCTGAAAACTAATCCCCACACTGGCTGTTGTCTCTGGTGCCCCCTGCTGAGGCCTTCCTCCTGATGCATCAGATGATTTTCTTAAATGTATAGAGCACCTCAGGATGGTCTCACTGGGGACTGTCCATTCTCCTCTTTGGCCTATTATTTTTATTCATATTACTCTGTATCCCTTGCATACTGTGCTATGTAACATTGTAATAGAACTTAAGGCTGACCTGATGTTACCCCTCAGTGGTAAACACTCCCCGATTAAACAGAAAGGGGGAATTGTTGGGCCCTGACCCTGGAGCCGGACTTGAAACCTGGCCCCACTCCTTGACCGCTGGACCATGCTGTTTTAGCAACCTGCATCTCCAGGATGTGGCCCGAGGCACCCGGGAGTATATTCTGCCGACATGCATCAATATGTCCCTGCTAATAAGCAGGTCACCCGATGGATAGGCACTGAGTATGTGCTAGTAACGGGGTAAGTATTCCCCTTCCTATGGAGAACTTGTTGCTGAGGCATGTGATCCCAGGAAGCAAGAGAGGTGGCAGGCAGAGGATATAAGGAGGGACAAGGGGAAGGAAAGGGGACCATCATGAGCTGGACCAAATAAAGCCTGCTTGAACTACCGTCCTTGGGTGTGATGACTGACTGCCTTCCCATGGTATCCAGAGACGTCCAAAGAGTCATAGAGGTCACGGTAAGGAAAGGCACTGCCCGGCTGGGAGGAGATCAGCAGGAGTTCACTATTTTCTCAGCGGTTCATGGAACTTATACAAAAATTGACCATGTATTAGGGCATAAAAACTGCAAAATCAAATGCAGAAAGGCAGAAATAGTAAATGTATCCTTTTCAGCTCATGATGCAATAAAAATCACATGCAATATAAGGCCAGGAGAAAATAAACCAAAAGTTAATTGGAAATTAAATAATCTAATCCTGAAGAATTAATGGGTGAAAGAGCAAATCATAGACACAATCAATAATTTCATCCAGGAGAATGACAATAAGGAGACAACATACCAAAATTTGTGGGATATGGCTAAAGCAGTTTTAAGGGGCAATTTTATATCTTTAGATGCTTACTTGCATAAAATAGAGAGAGAAAATCAATGAATTGGGCTTGCAACTAAAAAAGCTAGAGAAAGAACAAATTAAAAACCCCCAATCAAATACCAAACTTGAAATCCTAAAAATAAAAGTAGAGATTAATAAAATTGAAAGTAAAAACCTATTGAATTAATAAATAAAACTAAAAATTGGTTTTATGAAAAAAAACAAAATAGACAAACCTCTAGTTAATTTGATTAGAAAAAGGAAAGAGGAAAATCAAATTGTTAGTCTCAAAAATGAAAAGGGAGAACTTTCCTCCGATGAAGAGGAAATTAGAGCAAGTATTAGGAGTTACTTTGCCCAACTTTATGCCAATAAATTTGATAATCTAAGTGAAATGGAGGAATATCTACAAAAATGGAGATTGCCCAGATTAACAGAAGAGGAAATAAATTACTTAAATAGTCCCATTTTAGAAAAAGAAATACAACAAGCTATTAATCAACTCCCTAAGAAAAAAATCTCCAGGGCCAGCTGGATTTACATGTGAATTCTACCAAACATTTTAAGAACAATTAACTCCAATACTATATAAACTATTTGAAAAAATAGGAAATGAAGGATTCCTACCAAATTCCTTTTATAACACAGACATGGTACTGATACCTAAACCAGGTAGAACAAAAACAGAGAAAGAAAATTATAGGCCAATCTCCCTAATTAATATTGATGCAAAAATCTTAAATAAGATATTAGTAGTACAGAAAATCATGCCTAGGATAATATACCATGACTAAGTAGGATTTATACCAGGAATGCAGGGATGGTTCAATATTAGGAAAACTATTAGTATAATTGACTATATCAATAACCAAATTAACAAAAAAACATATGATTATCTCAATAGATGCTTCCTAACTTTGATAGAATGTCATGTAATTACAATCATCCTTGGGGACAACTAACCAAGAAGCTACCAGGAACCCTTCCCAAACTGTAATGCCCTCTACCCAAAGCTTGACCCCTTTTAAACACTCTGGTACTCACACCTTAGGTCACCTGAGTGCTCCTTTCACTGTGTATAATGTCACTGCTTCAAACACTGCTCCCACCCCTTCAAGGAGACAAAAGCAGGGATTTGAGGAAACTATTCTTTGGTGTTTAAGGAAGGGCACAGCTGTGCTAGTTCCCTTAGATATATACTTAGATATATACTTATATTTACTTGATACTTAAAATATCCTCTCCAACCTGACTGCCACAGTCAACCAACTGGCCAATGAAACTGCACACTCTCTCTGAGAGCCCCGAGAATCTCTGGACTCTCTTGCTAAGATACTGGAAGAAGAGGAAAAAGGAGGCAAAATAAGGGAAATTACATCTCACAAAGAAGCTGGCTTTGGATTATCTCCTTGTCTCCAGTGGTGGTGTCTGTGCTCTTGCCAATACCTCTTGCTGCATGTGCATCAACAACTCAGGGAAGGGTGAGCTTTGTATTGAGAGGATCCTGGAGAAAGCTGGCTGGATGTGAGACATTCATGAAAATCTCATCTCATCTCCCAGCTTTCCTCTGGGTGTTTCCTGGCTATTGTCCCTACTAATCCCTATCCTAGTTCCACTTTTAATTATTCTTTTTTGCTCATATTAGCCCCCCCCATTTTTAGCCTACTTATGAGATTTGTTTCCTCCAAGCTCTAAGCTACAAATTTCCATCTACTTGTTTAGTCTGAAGATCATGAACTGACTCAGACACGCAACATCCCCTAGATGCTGATGCTGTCATATTCAAATTGCACACTTCACCTCCCAGCCTGAACCCCCATTGAGCATAGGGACAACTCCATGCCCTTTGACAGCCTGAAGCAGCTCCAGAAGATGAGACCTCCATCCCTTTGCCCCAAATGAATTTGGAGGTGACTGCTTGAGGGGGGAAGTGATGTAATTGTATTCTTTGTCCCCTGATCTTTAGGGGGGGGCTGAGTCAGGAAATCTTGAATCTTCTGACTTTGGAATCTGTCTCAGAAAACTCCTGAATCTGACCACTCCTTAGCTTCTATTTTCAGGAAACTCCTATGACAACCGCCATCACCCTTAATTCATCTGGAGATTACTCCTTAACCCACTGCTTTCCACCCCTAATTCATCTGGAAGTTATTCCTTAGCCTTAGGTCATAGAATCAACATGCATTCCTTAACCTTAGGCTATAGAAAACTGGATAAAATTATTCTCTGTCTTTCAGTTTACTGCTATTCCAATCAGGAATCTAGCCCACTGAGAATTCTGTTTCAAAAACTTTTTTTTGCCAATTTAACTTGGAGACTGGGACAGTGAATTTTTTTTTTTACAATACCTGCAATGCTGACCTGGGGATCCCCAAACTTTGTTAGGGTATCTCACATCTTTCAACAATTCCTTAATCCATTATGTGGAAATTAGTACTTGCTTTCCACCAAGCTATCTACCTGGGGAAAAGGGTCCTTGGCACACTTTTAAAACACATTTTCAGTCTATGTTTACAAGATTTTAATAACTGAATATTTGTTTTTATTTTTCACATCTGTGGTGGTTAAGAGTAAAATCATTGGTATACTTAGAGAATGCAGCTATAACTTGTTTTTATTGTTGTGCCACAGTTCCCATGTCTCAGTTTCCCTCAGTTGCTCTGTTTCAGCTGCCCTTGATTTTTCTGCCCAAAAATAGCAATCTCCTTCCTTCTGACCATCAGAAATAATTGGACTCACATTCCTATGAAGTCATAAAACCTCCAGATGGTCCATCTCAACATACCCCTTATCTTTTTGGCTTCAGACTTCCTTTCTCCCAGTTCCTTCTCAAGCTTCCTTTACTTCCTACCTGTCAGAATTGAATTGCTAGCCCTTCCTGGAATTCAATTTTCCTCTCCGCCCACCCCCCAGTGCTCAAACCCTTACTTCTGTTTTCGTTTTGCCTCTTGAGCTCCTTTGTTCCCAAAAATCCTATGAGAATGCTATGACCAAACTTACTATTTGTTGGATCTGCTTGAGATCCAGTCGGCTGGCATGTCTGTCAATCTAAACTCTCAATGGACTGTGTGTTTTCAGACAAGAGTGCTAGCAGTCCCTATCCATAGCTACAGATTCTGAACTCTCAATTAACATCCATAAAGTATTACCTAATTTCCAATGTGTGATACTGCCTCAGTTTCTCCCTGAGCATTACATTATGATAATATGAAAAAGAAATTAAAGGTAGAAATGGGATCATACTGGAAGAAGAGGAAAAAGGAGTTAAAATAAGGGAACTTACATCTCACAAAGAGGCAAAACCTATTATAATTGAGGGAAAGAAGGGAGGGAGATGAGCACTGTGTGAATCTTACTCTCATCAGATTTGGTTCTAAGAGAGAATATCAGACATATTTGGTATCACAAAGAAACTTGTCTCACCTTATAGGGAAGTGGGAGGGAAAGGGGGAAAAGAAAGGGAAAGACTAATAGAAGGGAAATCAGAAGAATTGGGGGAAAGATGTAAAAAAGGGAGAGGGGCTCTAAAGGGGGAGGACTATTTGAGGGAAGTGGTCATCAAAAACAAAATACTGGGAAGGAGGAAAGGGGAATAGTAAAGAGAAAAGCATAACCTAGGGTAAATAAGATAGTAAGAAGTACAGAATTAGTAATTTTAAATATGAATGTGAATGGGATGAAACACTCCCCCCCCCCCATAAAGGTGGATAGCAGACTGGATTAAAAGCCAGAATTCTATAATACGTTGCTTATAAGAAGCACATTTAAAGCATACTGATAAATACAGAATGAAGGTAAAGGACTGGAGCAGAATATATTATGCTTTAGGTGAACAAAAAAAAGCAGGGGTAGCAATCCTGATCTCAGATCAAGTAAAAGCAAACACAGATCTAATTAAAAGACATAAGGAAGGAAACTATATCTTACTAAAGGGTACCATAGATAATGAAGCAATATCAATACTAAATATATATGCACCAAGTGGTATAGCATCCAAATTCCTAGAGGAAAAATTAAGAGAGATGCAAGAAGAAATAGACAGACAGCAAAACTATACTAGTGGGGGATTTCAATCTTGCTCTCTCAGAACTAGATAAATCAAACCACAAAATAAATAAGAAAGAAGTTAAGGAAATTAACAAAATGTTAGAAAACTTAGATATGATAGATCTTTTAGGGAAAATTAAATGGAGACAGAAAGTAGTTTTCTTTTTTCTCAGTGGTTCATAGAACTTATACAAAAATTGACCATGTGTTAGGGCATAAAAACCTCAAAATCAAATGTAGAAAGGCAGAAATAATAAATGCATTTTTTTCAAATCAAGACACAATAAAAATCACATGTAATATAAGGCCAGGAGAAAATAGACCAAAAACTAATTGGAAACTAAATAATCTCATCCTAAAGAATGAATAGGTGAAACAGCAAACCTTAGACACAATTAATAATTTCATCCAATGACAAGAATGAGACAATATACAAAATGTTGTGGGATGCAGCCAAAGTGGTAATAAAAGGAAATTTTATATCTCTAGATGTTTACTTGCATAAAATAGAGAAAGAAAAAAATCAATGAATTGGGCTTACAACTAAAATAAAAACCTCCAATCAAATACCAAACTTGTAATTCTAAAAATAAAAGGAAAGATTGATAAAATTTAAAGTAAAAAAACTATCGAATTAATAAATAAAACTATGAGTTAGTTTTATGAAAAAACCAACAAAATAGATAATTTGTTAATTAATTTGATTAGAAAAAGAAAAGTGGAAAATCAAATGGTTAGTTTCAAAAATGAAAAAGGGAGAACTTTCCACCAATGAAGAGGAAATTAGAGCAATAAGTTACTTTGCCCAATTTTAAGCCAATAAATTTGATAACCTAAGTGAAATGGAAGAATAACTACAAAAATAGAGATTGCCCGGATTAACAGAGGAGGAAATAAATTACTTAAATAGTCTCATTTTAGAAAAAAGAAATTGAACAATATTAATCAGCTCCCTAAGAAGAAAAATTCCTAGGACCAGATGGATTTGCATGTGAATTTTGCTAGACATTTAAAGAACAATTAACTCCAATACTATATAAACTATCTGAAAAAAATAGGAACAAAGAACTCTACCAAATTGCTTTTATGACACAGACATGGTATTGATACCTAAACAAGTTAGGATGAAACAGAAAGAAAATTATAGACCAATCTCCTTAATGAATATTGATGCAAAAATCTTAAATAAAATGTTAGCAAAGAGATTACAGAAAATCATTTCCCAGATAATACACCATGATCAAGTAGGATTTATACCAGGAATGCAGAGATGGTTCAAATATTAGGAAAACAATTGACTGTATCAATAATCAAATTAACAAAAAGCATATGATTATCTCAATAGATGCAGAAAAAGCATTTGACAAAAACCATCATCCATTCCTATTAAAAACACTAGAGAGTATAGGAACAAATGGACTTTTCCTTAAAATAGTCAATAGCATCTATTTAAAACCATCAGCTAGCCTTATATGTAATGGTGATAAACTGGAACCATTCCCAATAAGATCAGGGGTGAAACAAGGCTGCCCATTGTCACCATTACTATTTAATATTGTCTTAGAAATGTTAGCTTTGGCAATAAGAGAAGAAAAAGAGATTAAAGGAATTAGAGTAGGTAATGAGAAAACCAAATTTTTACTCTTTGCAGATAATATGATGGTATACTTAGAGAACCCTGGAGAATCAACTAAAAAAATTTTCAGAAATAATCCACAACTTTAGCAAAGTTGCAAGATACAAAATAAATCCATATAAATCATCAGCATTTTTGCACACCATTAACAAAATCCAACAGCAAGAGATAGAAAGAGAAATTCCATTTAAAATAACTGTCAATAGTATAAAATATTTGGGAATCTATCTGCCAAGGAAAAGTCAGGAACTATGTAAGCAAAACTATAAAACACTTTCCATGCAAATAAAGTGAGATCTAAATAATTGGAAAAATAACAAGTGCTCTTTGATAGGTTGAGCAAATATACCAAAGGTGATAATACTACCAAAACTAATCTATTTATTTAGTGCTATACCAATCAAACTCCCAAGAAACTATTTTACTGAAGAGTAAAATCATTTCTGTAATGCCAAAGATAGCTTAGGTAAAATGCTGTATCAAGGATCTATTGCTTAGTAATGCAAGGAACTAAGATAAGTTGTTAGATTAACTGCAAATTCTCTGAAAATGGTTATTTCAAAATTCATTCAGCAAATTATCTAATATTTATTAAGTGTATCATGTTCTCATTATTTACTGTTTTCCATCATATCAGTTTAGAGATAGTTGTAGGCAAAATGATTTGTAAGCTTTTTTTTTTCCTTTTGAGAGATGAAGCCTCTGATATGGGATTTAGCTATTTGAGAAAAAAAAATGGGGGATGTAATACTATTTCTCAAATTTGAATGCAGATATAGATGAGGACCAATATATCAGAAAATTCACCATCCCAGAGAAGTGCCATAGAACTCCAGAAGATGGAGGTTTGTTCATCTGGGCAAAAAGGAGTTTGAAGGATGGCTTTTTGAGGTTAAACTTCTAATCTGATTCTGGAAAATGTGTTCCTTTCTATTGGAAGGATTCCCACCTGTTCCTGAATCTGACAAGGGGGTGAAATTCTTCTGTGGTTTTCAAACCTTAAGTCAAACAGCTAAGGATGTTTTGTGCTGTCTCTGCTTTTTTTTTTCTCATAGCAAATTTCTATATTCAGAGCTGGTGGTCAACTTAAAAGCCAGGAGCAAAGTGCAAGTATAAAATCTTCCTGTTTTCTAACTGAAAATGTGTGGTCATTAGGTAAATGACTGTTTTCCATCATTGAGAAGATAAATATTTGGCCTAATCATCTTCCTGTTACTAGAGATAGATCTTATTAGAAATATGTTTGTATAAGGTCTCTAAACCTTTCAAAATGTAAGTACATTTACCTACTGATGTAATCCTTTGTGAGACCCAGGTGCTATTCTCATGTAGTGTGACTTAGAGTAGAGAAAATTAGTGCAAAGTTTATTATTTTGAAAATGTAACAGTTTTTTTGTTTCATCTATGCAAAAAGTCAATTCTATTTAAGCTAATGGGGAACATCTGTTTGTCTTGTATGTTTGTGGAACAAGCATGTTTTTTTATAAATTATTTGATATGCACAGACCAAGCCCTAAGAAATTGGTTAATGATGCAGCCACAAAAGAGGGTGCTATAGGACATTAACCTTCTTCTTCCCTAATTCTCCAGGCAATGGATTTTTGATTAAAGTCTCTTCCCAGGTGGAATCTCTGGAAACCCCACCTTTACTGTAATCAAATAGAAAGTCAGTACCAAACTGTGCATATTCTTTGATCCAACAGTATTTCTATTGGGCTTATATCCCAAAGAGATCTTAGAGGAGGGAAAGGGACCCACATGTGCAAGAATGTTTGTGGCAGCCCTTTTTGTGGTGGCAAGAACCTGGAAACTGAGTGGATGCCCATCAATTGGAGAGTGGCTGAATAAATTATGGTATATGAATGTTATAGAATATTATTGCTCTGTAAGAAACGACCAGCAGGACGATTTCAGAGAGGCCTGGAGAGACTTGCATGAACTGATGCTGAGCGAAATGAGCAGAACCAGGAGATCATTATACATGGCAACAAGACTATATGATGATCAATTCTTGTGATGAAGAGAGTCTTCTGCACCCAAAGAGAGGACTGTGGGAACTGAATGTGAATCACTCTTTTTTTTTCACTCTTTTTGTTGTTGTTTGATTGAATTTTGTTTTCTTTCTCATTTTTTTCCTTTTTGATCTGATTTTTCTTGTGCAGCATCATATTTATAAAAATATGTATAGAAGAATTGAACATGTTTGATATATATTGGATTACTTGCCATCTAGGAGAGGGGGTGGAGGGAAAAGAGGGAAAAAAAATTAGAACACAAGATGTTGTAGGAGTGAATGTTGAAAATTATCCATCTAGGGGCAGCTAGGTGGCACAGTGGATAGAGCACCAGCCCTGAAGTCAGGAGGACCTGAGTTCAAATCTGGCCTCAGACACTTAACATGTCCTAGCTGTGTGACCCTGGGCAAGTCACAACCTCAATTGCCTCAGCAAAGAAGAAGAAAATTATCCATATATATATATATTTTTTTTTTGAAAATAAAAAGCTTTAATAAAAAAATAGAAAACCATGTTATACCCCCAAGATTATATTTCCCTGATAATGTCATATCTTTCCATTTAAGCCTGTTTTTACTCCTGATGCAGAGAAAATTCTTCAGGAGGAACAGCCAGGACAGCACAAGAACAGCAAAGTCTATAGTAAAAGAAATCATACTTTGTTTTGGACTGCCAGGCTTTTTATAGAGTGACCCAAATATGGCTAGGACATTTAAAATTGATCATCTCCACTTTGCCTGGAAGACTCTGTCTTTGGAGATGGTTGAGAAGATTATATTCCCTTTAAACACACTTCCCAGGGATGAGAACTTTACTCTTTTCTGTTCTTTTTCTAGTAATTCCTGCCCCACTCTGTGGGCTCCTGTCAGATCTGGATAGATTAACTTTTGGTCAGACTAGGACAAAGCCTGGTCTCAATCTGTTATCCTGTCAACCCAGTGCCTCAATCCTTTTGAACATTTTGGCACATGTATCTTTGGCCACCCAAGTGATTCCTCTACTGTTTGAAATCTTTGAAATGATATTGTCCCTCTGCCTGATAGGTCTGTTAAATTCTAGATTTTGCTCAATTAATCAATCCTTCAATGACTAGCACTAGACAGTTGTATTTATCAGTTTCAGGGATCTGACTAGAACCTCACTGGATAATTTACTTCAATCACTTCCTGGCTCACCCTTCCAAATCAGCTCTATTACATTCCCAGAAGTAAATAACTTCAGAAAATGAGATTATCTGCCCTCCCCCCAACCCCCATTCCCCAAAGTACTTTGGGTTCTGTTTGTTTGGAGGGAAACTGATTGTTGGGGTGAACGGATCCAAGTAAAATACTATCCAGTGTCCAGGTGGTCCCCAGTAAGGTTCAAACTGCCTTTGTTCTAATCTCTGCTATTGTGTCCTGGTAATTAATTTTGTACCCTTATGATATCACCAAATTTTAGTGTCAGTTCATTTCTGTAACACTCCAATCCCAATGATCACTGTATTTTGCTCCCAGTTTCTGAACACTACTTAACAAGTATTACAGGATTTGGACCCTAAAATTTCAGCATTGGTCAGTAGACCCCCTTCTGTTTAGGGGCCACCCAACCCACTTTTCTTTCTTTTTTCTGATTTTTTTTTTATTTTCAAAACACATGCATAGATTGTTTTCAACATTCACTCTTTTTTTCCCTGAGGCAATTGAGGTTAAGTGACTTGCCCAGGGTCAACATTCACTCTTGCAGAACCTTGTGTTACAATTTTTTTTTCCTTCCTCTCTTCCCCCCATCCCTTCCCCAAGACTGCAAGCAATCCAATATAGGTTAAACACATACAATTCTTCTATACAGATTTCCACAATTTTATGCTGCACAACAAATATTAGATCAAAAAGGGGGGAAAATGAGAATAAAATGCAAGCAAAGAACAACAAAAAAAGTAAAGATTCTATATTGTGATCCACACTCAGATCCCACAGTTCTCTCTCTGGATATAAATGGCTGTCTTCATCACAAGATCATCGGAACTGGCCTGAATCATCTCAATGTTGAAAAGAGTCATGTGCATCAGAAATGATCGTTGTATAATCTTGTTGCTGTGTACAATGTTCTTTTTGTTTTAGTCACTTCACTTTGCATCAGTTGGTTCCCTTTCCTCTTCCCCCATGCCAAGTGGTTTTTCTTCTAACTCCATTATATTTCCCAACCCCACTTCTCCTCCTTACTTTTAGGTGCTAAGTCCCTTTCAGGATTTAGCCATCTAGTTAAGGGCAAGCCCCAATCCCATGGGATGCTGCTTTTGTGGGTTCTGTTGAGGAATTTGTCTTTCATATGTTCTCCCAATTCTATTTCATATTTACCATTCCTGGTGTCTATTTTGTCTGTAACCTATTCCCTATATAAATCTACCTTTTGCCAAAGAGAATGGACATTGTGAATTCTTCCTATAACCAAACCTCAACTTTTGGTGCCTATCATCATCTAGTATCTATATCTCCCATATCATTTTGGGGCAAAATCACACAGATCAACATGACATAAAAATTTAAAATATTAAAATTTCAAGAGCAGAATTTGCAAATTATTTAAAAACAAAATAAATGGGTTTAATTTTGAGTGATTTGAAAAGAAATAGAGAAAAATTATAACTTGAGCCCTTCAAAAAAGTAAAATCTAACTTACTTTACCCATTCATTCATCTTTAATTTTTCTTATTGAAAAAAAAACACTACTCTTTTTTTTCTCTTTACTTAATTTTTCTACTAAATCCTTTTTTGGTTCTTCACTGGTTACACATTCAATTCATACTAGTTTCTTTAAGGGCTTCATACTAGTTTCTTTAAGGGCTTTTAGGCAATCTGAATTAGTTACAATCACATTGTTTTCTTTTTTTTATTTTTATAAGTGATAAGGAAGTAGACTAAAAGCCACTCAGCACAAGTTTCTTATTCTAACATATCATAGATTTTTACAAGCAGGATGATTTTAAGAAAATAAACCACCCTGATTAGGTAAAACTTTATTTCTTTTGGCTATCACTCACTTATCTGCATGTGTATGATGGAGTATCTCTTCCAAAGCACACATTGCTTTAGAGGATTATTTCAGTTTGGATAGTAATACCTTTGACACCTTCAGCTTTCAATCAGTCTCTTCATCTTTATGAAGCATCTATCATGTGCTAGGTATTATGTTAGGCCTAGAGATACAAATAATGGTGAAATAGTCCCTGTGCTTGAAGAGCCTAAGGCAGAGATTGCCCAAGAGGTTAGGGTATAGATTTAAAGGAATCTGTGAAGGTGGCTGGAGAAAAAAAATTATTTTAATATAATTAGTCTCTATGGTAATCTTACATATATTTATGCATTAACAGCATTATTCTGAGGTAGTCTTTAGGCTTTACCTAAATAATTTCCAAAATAGTTCATTTCACACACACACATATACAAAACACAGACACATTAAGAACTTCTAGTCTAGAGGGATGAGGATTAAGGAGAAGCATCCTACATGCATGGAGATATGTACAGAATTGATATAATATGCATGAATAACATAAAAAAACTTTGTCTATTTCACCTAATATCCTTAGACATACAAAACATTGGAGTCAGGGGGCAGTAATACCAATAAGAGTAAAGTTTCTAAAAAACACTGGTCTTGTTAGTTTCCAATAAAAGGTCACT
Source organism: Myrmecobius fasciatus (assembly GCA_023553655.1). NCBI lineage: Eukaryota > Metazoa > Chordata > Mammalia > Dasyuromorphia > Myrmecobiidae > Myrmecobius > Myrmecobius fasciatus. The sequence goes on from JAJPUD010000967.1 coordinate 29,954, forward strand.
CAATTGCATGAACATCATGTTTATCTGTTTATAAAAAAAACTGAGGAAGAGGATAAGATTCAAGTATGAATGTTTGATTAGCAAGCTCAGTATTCTTGGGCTTATTTCCTTTTGCAGAAATAACCCAAGATTTGCATCCTTCTCTTCATCTGTTATTGATCTCTTTGATAGGATGGCATGCCCTTTAAAAGCATCTGCTACAAATTAAAACTTCTCACCTTGTCCTTCTGTCCTGAGGAAGAAGAGAAGGAGAAAAGACAGGAGCAGAGACAGCATAGAGGCAGGGTCTGAAGTGCTCCTGACGGAAGTTTATTCATTTTTTTTGAATAGCACTTCTGGAGTGAGAAGCCCAGGGAAGCAAGGGAGAGGAACCTGAGTATTTTCTCTTTGTTCCACCCCCCAGCTCTGATAGGCTGCATTAATCTGTAAACTGCTTTGATTTTTTTTTTGAGGCAATGTCTTTATATTTTTATACCTTTCTGAATTTTTCTTCACCTTTTTGTATGTGTGTCATGAATCCCCTGGACAGTACAGTGAAACTTTTAAAGACTTCTTCTTAGAATATTTGAAATGCATGAAACAAAATGCAAAAGAGTAGCAAGGAAGTTAATTATATTAAAATATAGTTATTATAATGTCTAAAAAAATCATTTCATAGACCCCCCCCCAAGATGAGAACCCTTGTTAAAAAGGAATTTCCTATTTCATCTCCAAATAAGAAAATATTCACTAAATAGTCCTATGTTACTGACTGAGGAAATAATCAGAGACAAAGACAGACACATACAGAGACAGTTTTGATTTTACATTATAAACATTTAGATATGGCTCCCTTTTAGCAAGTTGTACTACAACAAAGTAAAATAATTAAGTAAAAGTAATAATGCAATGACCTCAATGAAGACACAGGCAATGCTTCTCATCTGTCAAAGCCTTACATCTCTTTATTTTCTTAATATTTATTTTAAACTAAAGACAAAAAAAGAAAGAACAAAATAGAAAAAGAAAGCGAGAAAAGGAAAATAAAACAAAACAAAACATTGTCATGTGCCCAGCAGAACATCAGGGAGGATTCAATATATGTAACAGTAAATTTCTATTACATGTATATTCACACTTGCATATATACACACATATATATGTCCATACAATATCCAAACCTAAATGCATATGTACACTTGTATGCATTCATAAATATGTAGAAATGCATTTAAAATAACATAAATGTGACTGACATATAATGTAGATTTCTTTTGATTGAATCTTTAAATTTGATTTTGTCTGAGATCAATGATTACTAGTCCTAACCTCTCTTTCCCTTATCTTTTTCCTCATCCTTTCCCTCTCTTTGGTATCCCTTTCTTATCTTATGCCATTCCCCCCCCTTTATCTCTTTCCCTTGAGAATTTACTCACCTTGTCCCACTGCCATAAATCTATATACCTTTTTTATGCTTCACATTATCCTGATCCCTACTTCCTTAATTCTTCATAGATTTTAGAGAATACTATACCCTTCATGATATATATGTATGTGTATATTGTTCTCTATTAAACCCGTTCCTGATGCAAGTAAATCTTTAGAACTGCCAGTCTTCCCCCTTTTAATGCCTTTATGTCAGTTCTTCCTCCCTGCACCTCATTTGTATATGGAGACCAACACATAGGAACACACATATAGAATGGCACCTAAAGACAAAATGTATGGCTAAAGTTGCTTTTATTTTGTGTGTGCTATTATCTCTTGACATGACTGATCTCTGTGGGTCTGCTCCCAGTGGGGTCCTGCTCACTGCTGGTCCTGCACATGGATGTTGCATGGATGCTTCTCTGCTGTCTCTCCCCCCAATCCCACTGCTGGTCTCATCATTACTGACAACAACCATTATTGTCTCCTTCCAGCTTCTGTATTTTATATTTTAAGAGCCACTTCCATCACATAGTCTACCATGGCACCAGTGCTTCAAAAGCCTCTTCCTAAGGACAAATGATTCTTTTTTTTCCATAACCACTGTTATGTGTTTTCCATAACACACTTAAGAAAAGGCATATAGAATGTCCCCTGATTATTGTAATTGTTCAGTCATTTCAGTTAAATCCACCTGTTTGAGACCCCATTTAGAGTTCTCTTGGCAAAGACACTGGAGTGGTTTGCCATTTTTTTTTTCTCCAGCTCATTTTACAGATGAGGCAAATAGGATTAAGTGATTTGCCCATGATCACAGAGCTAGTAAGTGTCTGGGGTCAGATTTGAACTCAGGAAAATAAGATTCTCTGACTCCAGGACCAAAACTAGTCATTGAGCCACCTAGCTGCCCCTGATTGATGGCCTTTTTTTTTCTTAAAGTATTGGAGAGAAGAGATATTAGTTTATCTAACTGAAGATATACTAACTGAACTGTTTACCTGATTTCCTTTTTGTATATTGTGAAACCTTAGCACCATGCCAGAAAACTGAACAACTCCCATTTGAAATTTCTTAGGAAGATTCTGAAGGTCACCTGAATATTATCTGAAGATAATAATATCATCAAGATATTATCATCAAGACCCTAAACAATGAAGTCCTTTCTTGAGTTGAACTGCCAAACATTCAAACTATAAAGATAACAAACAACTCTGATGTTGCCACATTATTTGAATGCCAAATATATGTTTCCTGGTAACATATATTACCTGTATTTGTGATGGTACAAATACTTGTACCTATACTTGGCGATGATTTCAAAATCTCTTAGTCCAGACTTAGAACTAGAAATTTCCAATATTTTCTTTATGACCATCTGCAAATGTATAGTCAGAGCAAAAGGTGAGTCAAAGGAAGCAAGGTAAAAATAGTCTTTTGTATCCTGTCTATATTATGTCTATATTATGTATATGTATATGTGAAATACTCCTAGCTGTGAGCCTGTATTTTGACCAGGGGAAAATCTTCTATTTTTTTTTTCATCATCCAGGCTTCCTTACTGCTAAAAGCTATGAAAAGACTCAGAAAAGACTTTCAGTACATCATTGCCTGCTCTCTGCAGAACAGGACAGAATTCTCTCTCATATTTGGACTTCTTTAGTAGTTCCACAAGGGCAGCTAGGTGATGCTATAGTGCACAGAGCCCTGGACCTAGAGTCAGGAGACATCTTCCTGGGTTCAAATCTGGCCTCAGGCACTTACTAGCTGGGTGAGCCTGGGCAAGTCATTTAACTCTGTTTTCCTCAGTTTCCTCATCTATAAAATGAACTGGAAAAATGATGAAACATTCCCTGAGGCAATTGGGGTTAAGTGACTTGCCCAGAGTCACACATCTAGGGAATGTTAAGTGTCTGAGACCAGATTTGAACTCAGGTCCTCCTGACTTCAGGGCTGATGCTCTATCCACTGCCTCCTAGCTGCCCGAGAACCCATGTTTTCTTGGTGTTAATTGTTGGACCTGAATAGGATAAACTGAGTGAAGACCTTTCATAAGAATGTGGCCCAACGTACACCCTCAATAACAAGTAGTGCCTTAGCCAAAAACTGCAGGTGTTTGCTTATCTTAGGTCAATATACACTTCCTGCCAGTTCCTCCAGGCACATTAGCATTAAGTTCCTGATATGGTAAAAAATGTGTCATTGAATAGTATTCTTTGTCTCTTGGATAGTTTTCTGCATTTAAAAGGAGTTCTTATATTCTCATCCAATGGGAAGAAGGGCTGGGGGTGAGGGGTTTCCATGGTAAATTACATGTAATTCTGTGTTTTGCAGCTTATACTTTGCATTCCTCTACTAACAACACTGCTGGGAGTTTCCCTTTTAGCAAGATGGTAATAGATCCTTTTTGCTTTCCTACTTTGAGAGTCTTTGATTTTAACTTGAAGAAGGGTTGCTGTCCCACACAGGCTAAAATTAATACAAGCAGTAGAGAATCAATCTATACTCTGTTGCATCTCAGCCTCAGAGATTGCATTCAGTGTTGAATCATCTGTGAACAAAAAACTCACACACCAACTCTCCCTCTACTTCAGTCTTTGCCTTTTGGAGTTAAACCATTTGTTGTCAATGTAATCATTGAATTTGATGTCATTTTTGTCTTCATTGAAGGTATCTAAAAATATCCATAGAATACATTGGCTTAGGAACTAGGGAGGTTTATTTCATGCCCTGTACATTTAATTCTTAAAGGGCAGCTCCACTGGAATTGATGAGCAGTGGATTCTTTCTGAGTCTGTAGAACCCATATTTGAACTAAATTACAATGTGCTCTTAAGTATGACAATTGAGACTGTAAATGATATCATTCTGATTCCAGATATGATCATCAACAAATGCTATTGAGATAATGATCAATAATGCCTATGGGAATGATATTTGGGAACTCTAGGTGAAATTCTATCTTCTGGAAAGAATAGAAGGATGACTCTTGACATGACTGATGGAGTTTTATTTCAAATCAGTTTCCCCAGTATGATTTTCTAATTCCCCAGAATTTCACATCTGCTGACTCTCAATATGACTAGGACATTTTCTCAATATAATTGTCTGTTTATATGACTTTAGTCTAAAATTGACATCAGTTTAGGAGAACATTTTTCCTTAGCTATGTCCCTATTTTCTTTTTATGGCAAATTTCTACAATCATGGCAGGTGATCAGCAGAAGATATGAACACAATATTAAATTTTATCTCATGGGCTAATATTGAAACACATCTGAACTACTGTAAAAAAGATGCAGGTGTGTAATATCTGAGCCATTCAGCCTTTCTGTATCCTAGATAATAATAAGTAGATGAGTATTTGGGCTTGTCACCTGCCTGTTACAATTATATATATGTGTGTGTGTGTGTGTGTGTGTGTGTGTGTGTGTGTGTAGATGTATGTATACATATATATATGTAATAGATATTATAACTATTGCATACATATATCCATTTATATTTATCCCTCTCTGTCTATCTATGTGTGTACAGTTATACAATACACACACACACATTCCTATTTAAGATAAGGTCTTTTAAATATCTCACAATGGCATGAGAATAATTAGGCAATAGTGTAGGGATTTGTGATATTATCACAGGATATAATCCTATATTTAGTGAGGTTAATATAAATATATTCTGTGTTAAAGAAAATAATTTTTGCATCATTAATAATAACTAATGTTATTTAATTTATGATAAATTAAATTTATTTATAATTTATAAATTATAAGCTGTTATAAATGAAAGAATTAAAATATTTTTAAAAAGAAAGTTTTATTTATCACCTCATGATGTCAAATTTTTTAATCTATGAACAGTGACTTCCTTTTCAGTATCTGAAGTCTCAAGAAACAAACAAACAAAAAAAACAGATGAATTGTGAATTCCTGATTTATACTACATTGACCAATCAGATCATGGGTCAGATACTGGGAGCCAATGGGTGGAGAGCAGGGGTGGGGCTTAGACAAAGTTCTGCAGGGTTCAGTTAGCCATCTCCTCTTCCTCTCTGGCAATTTTTCCTCCTCAGTCTAATTTGGCTTCTTCCTGAGAGAAGCAATTGCCTCTTCACACAGCCACAGCCTCAGCACGAGCCAGATTGTTGGAAACGGTCTCCTTTGTGCCCACCACTCAGGTTCCTAAATTGTTCCTTTCAGTTCTTCCTCTTCTTCCTACCTACCCTTTCAATGCTTGGGTTAAATTCCAAGTCCTCAATTTTATTATTAATATTTTTTCACTCCAGTGCTGCCATCTAAGATAGCCCCTGGACTACCTAGTTCAGGCTCATTAATTCTCTAGAGCCAATAAAGCACAGCAATTGTATTATCAGAGGATTTGTATTGATTATGTATTGATGTTCATCTCCACAGGTGTTGATAGCTGATTTCTGAGACAGAGGAAGGACTCATAACTGACTAATTATCAAGAGTGAAGAAGCATTAAAATTAAAGTAGATTACTTTGTATACCTATTCCCCTGTCTTCAGCTAATGAGTAGGCCTTATGTTTTATTGTAAAATGGAGATTTTATCAGTGAGAAACCTATCTTCCTGTCTAGATGTTCACGTCTACAATTAATATCTGGCTAGCCATAGCTTTTGAATGTTCGTTTGAATCTCGGCCCAATTGAATGTAAAGCATTTATTTACAGAGGTGCTTTATAGCTGGAGAAGAAAATGGAAAACCAGTTCAGTATCTTTGCTAAGAAAACCCCCAAATAGGGTCACAAAGAATCAGACAGGAAACTACTGAACAACAACACAACACCAAAAAGAGGGCAAGCCACAAATCTTCACAAAACCCTAATAATTGTGGACATGATTGGAGATTTCCAGCATTTTGGTCATCTTTAGTGAGGGTTCTGAAATCCTTGGCTTCAATTTCCCCCTTTATAATGACATGGAGTCACAAGTACACATTCTCCTCCAATAACATCTCCATATGTCTATAGAATAACATCACTGATATAACTTAATTGGAAAATCATTTTTTGATAAACATTGGGTATGTTTACTCACTAGAGATGTTTGCCCTTCTTAATAATACCTGCCTGCTCCTTTATGTGAAAAAGACATCCATCCTCTTATAGCGATGTTGCTTGTGTTGGACATACTGGAATTAAAGTTGTGGTGACCCAAAGGGCAGTGGAGAGATGTATGGTGCTTTAGTTTTTTAACATATTTCTAGTGATGATTTCCAATCAAGAAGTAGGAAATGTACTAACAAAGTCATACTATCATACATACAACTGAAAGGTATTTTAATCTAATAATCTAATCCAATAAACGTTTACTAAGTGCCATAATGTGTCAGATATTATGCTAAGCATTAGGAAATACATTAATAAAAAATTAATAAAAAATGAGTCCCTGTCTCCAATGAGCTCACAGTATAAAGGGGGAGACAACATATGAAAGAAGGAAAAAAGAGGAATGGAAGGAAGAAGGTTGAGATACTAAAAGGCACCCAGATTGGGGGCATTATATTCCATGAAGTTGAAACAAGGCAGGGTAATCAATGTTATGAAGAGTACGTTGAAAGTCCAGTGGAATATCTGATATTCCACTCTTTGACCCTCCAGAGGAAAAAAAGAAACTGAGGGATGTAGAGTCAAGGTTTGAGTTAGCATCATGGTAATGAGATTAGAAATGATGAGTTTATTTTGGGAGGGCCATCTTGTTCCACACAGTTGGAACAAGGCAGGGCAGCAGATGAAAGGTCTAGTGATGTACTTCAGTGATTCTATTTCATAGAGTTTCAAGCCCATCCTTTTTTTTTATTTATTTATGAGGAAAGAGACTTTAAGGGATTTGCCCAAGGTAGAATTTGAATGCATTGTGTAATCAATCACAAAATGAATAGGTTGTGTGCTATCATGTGGAATCATAATTGCCCATGTTACTAATGGTCTCAAAGTCCTCAAACAGCTTTAACAGACACTTTATGTTATTCTTTTACTATTTTGAATAAAAGTCATAGGGTCATAGGACTGAAAATTGGAAGTTCATTTATGCCAACTTCTTGATTTTGTAAATGGAGTAGCTGCAACACAGAAAGAGTAAAGCAACTTGTTCATTATCACATAATAAATAGTGGAGTCGGAACAAGAGTTAGGTACTTCAAATTCAGCAAACTTTCTATTGCACTATTAATTGATTAGATTGTATGATCATAGCATTTATAAATAGACAGAAACTTAGAGATCAACAAGCCCCAATTCTTTCATCATTACAAATAATGGATAAAATCTGATGCAATTTTCAAAGTGCAATTTAAATGTCAGATATTATTATTATTTATATCATCATCATCATCAGTGATAGTAAGGCACATAGCCACATAGCTGGTAAACAACAGAGTTGGATTTTGAACCCATGTCCACTGATTTTAAAACTTGTACACAATATGGAATACACAATTCCATATTGGGGAAAACAGTGAATTTTATTTTGATGGTTTTGTTAATTATCTAAACTTGAGAAAATGATAGAGAAGTACCAGATTAAACTTAAAAAAAATCCAGTGTACATTTTTCCCCTCTCTGGAGAACCTATTGTTAAATATTTCTACCTCCAGATATTTCTGAGGTCTCCAAACACATTCCTATTCCATATCAACTTCTCCAGTTCTTTAGAAGTTCTTAAACCACCATAGAGATCTGATACTATTGGTTATACTGCTCAATAGATGATGGAAAAAAGAAGCCAGTGGACTTTCAGGTCTATCTGGCATAATAAATATGCTGCTGATAAATAGTTGGGAATCATTGGAAATAGAGTAAAAGGAGATTTAGAGAGTGTCACACAAATAGTTCATAGAGTATGCTAAAGGAAAGTCTCATGTTTTTCTTATTCTGTACTGTGCAGGGAGAAGACGTCAGAGTGATATTATCAAAGGTGGCAAGATGTTGATATTTTCTCATAATTCCAGCTGGCTTTCTCCCCAGGCTGAAGAAAATAAACTACAGTACAACTGGCTTGAATTTTTGATTTCTATTTTTCTCACCACCCCAAAGTATCACCCCAAAATCGTATTTGGGTTATGTATTATAAATATACTTGGAGGTATGTATATAATTCTTCCTTCTTAACATTCTATATTCCATTTTCTTTCTTTCTTTTCTTAAAAGCTTATGCTTCAGAATTAAAGGCAATATTGATTAAATAATTTCAGATTTTTCCCTAAATCTACTTCATGTAATGAATGGTTTGAATTTTTCAGTCCCCTGCTGGTGAAGCAGAGTTTGAAATTTCTTTCCATATTCTTTTCCCATATAGAGAATTGCCTCACTGATGGAAAACAAAGAGAACATTATACTTGTTACTCCTCTTCTGACCAACTCAAGGGTTGGTTTTCAGAGGATGCCCTGAAAGTCTTGTACTGTATCTGTGTAAGGTTACATGCTCCTGATTTATTGAAAGAATACTGAGTTCTAATGCTATGTGAATGGAGAAGGGACTTCAACTTGTTGGACAGATAACTCTAGCAGGGACCTCAAAGGAGCCTTGTGAGATAGGAAAGGTGTGACAGCAGACTATCCCTTTGATGAAATTGTTCTCTCTTCTGGTTTGAACTGAGATCATATCTCATTTCCAGCTGAACAGCTCATTTACATGTGCATTTTTTGATATGTTAGGCAGGTAGGTAGCACATTGAATAGAACACCAGACCTATCAAATTCAGCCTCAGACACCATGTTACTCCAGACAAATCACTTAAAGTGTTTCTTTCAGTTTCCTCATCTATAAAATGAGAATGGTAATAGCATCTACCTCCCATAACTGTTGTATCAAATGACATAATAATTATAACGCACTTAATATAGAGTCTGACACATTAAGTGCTATATAAATGTTACCTACAATGATAATTAATATGTTCTAATCTATAAAACTTCTCTGATTTCTTCTCACTGCTTTCTTTGATTTAAAAAAATGCTCATTCATCTTCATGGTCATTTGTGTAAATTGTTTCAAGAAAAGGCTAAGTTGGTAAGTGTATAAAACAGTAGGACAATGCAAACAGAAATTAAATAAGATGTTGTTTATTATGAATTAAAATCAAGAAAAATAGTAAATGACCTTGAATAAGCACTGAATAAGATTAGTGGCTATGATCTTTCCTTGTCCCAGAGATTTCTAATTGGACTTTCTCTTTAGTATTTACTTTGGTAACTTCTAGGATACAGATCTAAAGATATTTAGACCCTTTATCAACTACTGCTTATAGAATTTCATAAGATTTTAGAAGAAAATATATATGAAAAAAATGAAAAAGCATTTTAAGGGCTTATTGTGAGCAGTACACTGTGCTAAACAATGGAGATGCAAGAAAAAACTCTTGAAGAGCTTACATTTTAATGAGAGAGAAGACAATATAGCTATCCCTTCCACATCATGACTTTCCCCAGTATGGTTTCAATATATTTCAGGTCAGCATAAGAAATGAAGTGAAATTTGGGGGGAGTTTTGCAGAAGCTATAAACATAAAGACAAGCAAATGCCAAAAAATGTTTAGAAACTCAGAAATGCATAAAATATATGTATAGTACTGTATAATTTCAACGGATTTTTATCTCTTAGTACTATAATAATTCAGACTTTTTTCTGGTATAAAAAGAGAGCCAAAAAATTTATCTGAATTTTCCAGTTTGTAGGGTTGCCATGCTCCTAACCTCTGGAATGTGGAAGAGATAAATGTACATATAGCAAAGTGAAAGAGTTTTTAATGAAAGTCAAGGTGAAATGGTAATAGGATCAAAGGACTAATGTACTCTGAGGCTGGGGTTCAGGTGACATGACATGGAGATAGCCATCAAGTAGCATGGTGAACTCAAGACCAGGGAAGATCAAGGAAGGCTTACCAGTTAGAACCAAGCACCTCAAGGATGAAACCTTTGATTCTGAAAGCTCCTAAGCTCTTGGTAGTACAAGAACCTTGGCCAGTTCCACAGGCAGTGCTGTGGATATTTGCCAAGAATTTGAGAAATGAATCCATATTTAAGGAACAACACTTTACATTTCAGGAACTTCATAGAGGAGCAATGGAAGGACTTTAGGGCAGGAAACTAAACATGAAATATGACTGTATATAATTGTATCACTGTTATTCCTGGACAAATGTGTCATCTCAAAGTTGGATAAATATGTTCCTTTCCACTAACGGCAAATATTTTTGTTTGCAGCATTTTTGAAGATCAAGTTGAAAGATTCACAGTTTCCCCTCCCAATAATCCTGTTTTTAATAGGATGTGCTTTTGAAATCCTAAGTTTTACATCTTTTAAGGTTTGTATCATAAAATCATATTTTAGCAAAACATTACAGAAATATAAATTGGGTCAAGGGAGCTCCTGAAACTTCTGTATGACAAATGGTCTCCTTCATGTGATTTTAGTTTTAATAGATCAGAAACAGTGCAATGACTTACTCTGGCAGGAGATGATAGGACACAGAAAAGGGGGGATTTTGAATTTGAGGTGCTTCCAATGTGTGTTTAGTTATAGATATTATTGATGCTAAGGAGGATGTGACTATTGAGGAAAATATGACAGGAAAATGAAGAAGATCCTTCCCCTCCTCCACCTTTGTTGTGTTATAGGATTACAAGCAGTTTTATCCAGACCAACATATGTAGTAAAACTGATTATCATTTATACATTGCTTGACTTTTGGAGCAATAAAGGTAAAATAGGATTTGAGGTCATTTAATTATACCCTAATATCCTATATCTATATCTATCTATCATCTATCTGCCTAATGAGAAAGAAGAAAGGAAGATCTTTTGGGATCATCAAATTTGAGAGCTGGACAGCACCTTTTACTAGTTCAACTATCTCATTCTATAGGTAAAGAATCTAAAGGTTAGAATAAATCACAATAAAGTCCTCCAGTTGAGTAAAAGAACTAATTGTCAAATCGAGGGTTTCTGACATCTGTCCAGTTAGATCTATGAAGAGAGAAATTTTTAAAAAGACATTAGATAAAGAGGTTTTTGTTCTGTTTATTTCTTTCTTTTTTATTTCTGTGTTCAGTTCTGAGCATCACAGTTTAGGAAATACATTAACAGCCTGAAGCATATTCAGAATATGGGGACCAGAATAATAAGGAAATTGAAGCACATGCTTTCCCAGCATTCAGGATAGTCATGGGGGAAGAAAGAAATTTGTTGTTTGGTGCCAGGGATCAGAACTAGGAACAATATAAGTGGAAGTTGCCAAGAAACATACTTAGATTTGCTATGCAGAAGACCTACTTAACACTTGGAGCAATCTCAAAGGAGAATAGATTCTCCAGGAGATAACAGGTTCTCTTCACTGAGGGTGAAGTCTTCATACATGGCAGAACCTTTTTAAGAATATTATGGGGCAGGAACCTATACAGGCAAGGAGAGATTGGACTACACTGTCTCTGACTTCCCGACACTGATTCTGTTTCAGATCTCAGCTCTTCTATTTCTAGATGTGACCTTTTTCAAGTTATTTAATGTTTCTGGGCCTCAAATTGCCTCATGTGTAAAATGAAGTGATTGGACTAGATGACATCTAAAGTCCCTGTCAATTCTACGCACTATGATTCCAATTCTTGGCCCAGATGACAAAGCTTGTCAGGATAAAGTGGTAGTATTTCAGTGCAGGAATCAATAGTTTGAGACATTACTTCATTACTTGAGACGAGATCCTGGGATAAGACAATGAACTTTTAATATATCTATGAATAAGAAATCTATAAACATGGAGGGGTTGTTATACAAATCTTTGCTTTGGTGTGTAAGTCTAATCACAGAAAAAATTTATGTTATTGGAAAGCAACACAGGTTCTGTTCATCTGGTAACAATTTATTACCCCTTTTTTATAGAAGTTTTCATCATAGCCAATACAAAAATTAATATTTTCATGATTAGTAGATGAAATGTATCAAAGGTCCTAGTAACATCCTATCTCTAATGCTTATTACCTATGTAATTTTTGGCAACTCACTTAATCTATGAGCTTTCCTCAGTTATAAAAATAAGAGGATTAGAGTACATTGTTTTTTAGTTTACACCCATCTCTTAATTCATTATCCTATAGTCTCATGTTTGAATTTACCACTCAAGCCAGAAATCTAGTTATAAATGAGGATTTATGGCTTGAGTGGCTATCCTTATTTACCATGGTTGAAGCTACAAGCAAGAGAATTGAGACAAATACCAGGCAACAAAGCAGGCAATAGGGGTCATACCAAGAGACCATAAGACTGAAAAGCTGGAAAGTATCTGAAAGGTTATTTGTGTCCATTTGAAGGGTTATTATGAGAATTATATAGATTCAGAATGCCAGAGATGAGAGCCCAGACAAGAAAATTTTAAACAATTGAGCCAGAGCCCCAAGTGAAGAACAGGTCAATACTTGGGAGGCATAATTAGAAAAAAACCAAACAAAACAAAGACAAAAAAAATCCTTTGATTCTTATAATGATAGCACTATAAAAACAGACATATTTTTAAAATTGCATGGTGCTTTAAAGTTTTATGATCACCTGACTCATACTAATTCATTTGCTCTTCAGATTAAGTCTTTGAGGTAAAAATTGTTATTATCCCCCTTTGGGGGGCAGTTAGGTGGCTCAGTAAATAGAGCACTGGCCCCTGAGTTCACACCCAACCTCAGACATTCACTACCTATTTAACCATGTTTGCTTCAGTTTCTCATCTCATCTCATTCCAAAGTGATCCGGAAAAGAAAATGGCAGACCACTCCAGTATCTTTGCCAAGAAAGCCCTAAATAGGGTCACCAAGAGTTGGTTATGACTGAAATGACTCAACAATCCCTCTTTTACAGATGAGGAGGCTCAGGATTTGAACATAAGTCTTCTTGCCTCCAAGTCTAATGCTCTTTTCAGTATAACATCCAGCTTCTTCATTTGGGGTCTGTTGGTATATTCCTGTTTAGGGTAGAAACAAGATTGAGAGGGTAAGGAGAAAGTCCTTTGCTACATTAGCTATTTGTTTTATTTTTACTAGTTGAGGAAATCTAACCCACCGAAATCAGGAAGGCAATGCCCTATCAGTTTTGCACAAGACCTTCTCTGACAATAGATTGCCTTTCCTAATAACCTTCATTCATTCATAATATTCAGGAAGTCTTTTTTCAGTGGTATTCCTGCTAGATCCTCTACTAAGCTGTAGAAAAATAAATGCAAAAAATAATAAAACCAAACAATCTTGAAAGTACCTACATTCTACTTGATAGTGTATGGATGGAGACACAAGGATCCAAATACACAAATAGAAAATACATAAAAAGTAATTTAAGGGAGAGTGCTGTGGAAGATAGAGTGAGAGGGAATGGAAGGAAGTATATGGATGGACTTTCTGTAAGAACTTGCTCTTGAGCTGAGCCTTGAAATAAGCTAGGAATTATAAGATATAGAGGAGAGGAGACAGTGTATAGAGAACTTCTATAAAAGTTTAGAAATGGCATAGAATATTATGAACTGGCAGCAGAAACTTTGGTCCCTTTATCTGAAAAATAAAGGGAATAAGACTCAGCAAACCTGAAAAGGCAAGATGGAGCCAGACTGTAATGGGTTTCAAGTGACAAAGTAAATAAATTTATATTTAATCTTGGAGACAATAAGGAGCCACTGGAATTTTTTGAGGAGGAGAATGATCACCTTCATGCTTTAAGAATATAAACTTGGCAGTTGTGCAGAGGATAGAACCAGAGAAGACAGAGGTGTTTAACAGGGGGACCAACTAGGAGACCATTGCTATAGTCCAACTGAAAAATGACAAGCGACTGACTTCAGCTATTGACCAGGTGAGTAGAGAAACAGGTACTGGTTCCATTGAATTGGCTAAAAAGAATAAAAAATAACTTGATGTGCCTGAGGTTTTCAACAACAGATTCAACTATAAAAATGGCTCAGTTGTCAAAGTGCACATTGGCAAATTAAACATACTCTTTACATATGTGATTTATGGTTTTGTGGAAAGTATACTTTTACATAAATGTTAACATTAATAACCAAATATGTGAAGCTGATTTTGTGGACGGTATGCACTTTTATATAAATGTTACCATTAATAGCGATGTGTGAAGTTGGTATTTGTTTGTGATGTAGAAATGCTATACTTCCCTTCATGTTCCTAGGTACAAAAATATACAGAGATGATACAATGGATGGATCCTGTCATATTTATTAATTTGTTTACTCCAGTAATCATATTTTCAGTTTCATTTGATACAGATTTTTATATGCTTCAAAAACTATTTTGGCAGGTAAGCAATGCAATTTTCTCTCCTGTAACATAATTTATTGACCATTGGCTGCATGTTAGGGGGGTGGTCAGAGCATATAGAATGTTTGGTTCCAGAAGTTAGATTCAAATTCAGTTATGATTCTTTAGAAAAAATGAATTTCTTTTCTTTTTTCTCTTTTTTTTACATTCAAAGTTAGGGAGAAGCTATGTTTGGGAGCATAAAAATATTAAAGAAATAATTCAATTATTAGTCCCATTTTTAAATTAAATCACTCCATTAAATAACAATTATGTACTTCTGCTTAATCCTTAACACAGTGCTTAACCCTTAAAGATAGACAGATGAAACACCAGTGTTAATATAAAATATGTATGCAATTTTTAAAAATTAGACTAAGAGGAGGAGCTAATGTCAGTAAGAACTCCTTAGAAGAGGCAGCATTTGACACACGTATAACCTCTGTCAAATTGCTTGTCTTCTCAATGCTGGGGGGAGGAGGCAGAGGTAAGGAAGAGAAAGAATTTGGAACTCAAAATTTGAAAAGAATATTAAAATTATTTACATGCAGTTGGAAAAAAATAGAATTTTCAATAGAAAAAGAAATACAAAGGAAACAAAAAGATGAAAAAATATAGGTAGCATTTGAGCTTATCTTTGAAGAAAACTATAAATTCTAAGAGCAGGCAGAGGTGAGAAGAGTGTTGTCCATTAATTTGACCCAGTTTTAGAGTTAGAGTGTGCTGTACTTGTAGTTAACTTGAGTTTGCATCCTGCCTTTAATATATGCTAGCTGTGTGACTGCAATTATTTGACAAGTCACTTACCCTCTTTCAGCCTTGCTTTCTCCCTCAGTAAAAAGAGGATAAAAAATAACATCTACTTCACAGGCTTGTTGTGAAGATTAAGTGAGATAGCACATACAGAGTACCTCACAAATTTTAAAGTGTTATAGAAATGCTATTATCAATAGCAATCCTTTTCTGCAATCCTTCCTTGGATTCTATTTTCAATTACCTGGGTGTCAACAAAATTAGGGAAATGTTAAATTAATCTGTACTTACATAGAACCACCCTTTCAAATATTTTGGATAAACTGAGACTTTTAGTGTTTATGAACACAACAACAGAAGCATGTAAGTTTCTGAAAATAAAAAAGAAAATTTTTGTGAATAAGTAAGAGAGTCATCTAAACAGCCATGGAAATATGAAAGATACCAATTAAGTGATTAAAATTAACTAATATATAGACATAGGGTAACTAACAGGTGTCCTTGTGGAGAGTAGAATGGACCAGCAGCTAAAGGCCTTCTTGCCTATCACTTACCATGAGTTCATTTCAGAATGCAATCCTTTTGTCACTACCCTTTCCTCTTTCTCCCTCTTTTCTTTCATATCAGAAGGTAAAGCATGAAACAATTTCATTCTTTTACAAAAATTAATTTACCTTTTAGCCTTGTCTTCAAGTCCATGAGATCCATTTCCTTGATATTTTAGAGTGCTCATATCAGTCTAAATGTTATTAATAAAGTCATAAGAGCTCAGAATCCCTAGTTATGAATAATCCTAAATATTTGAATAGAGATTTTGCTGTATAATTAAGACTTTGTGTATTTTTAACTAATCCCTCCTATCTTTCTCCTTTCCAAAAAAAGACCAAAAACCAGCTCAGCCATAAATGCTCAACATGCAACAAATATACAGATAAGCAACATAAGCTTTCATGAACAGCTATGGGTTTTTATATGAAGCAAAATCTGGATAAAAGGTTCAACTTAAATTTAAAAAAAGAAGAAAACAGTCTATAACGATGTCTACTAGTAGATATAGGGAAGGAGAGTTGAGGAAAAATTAAAACTTTCAGAACTTCCTTCAGTCCTTGAAATGGTGATTAACAGTAGATTTAGAGTTTTTTGTTTCATGACCCCTGTAGAGATATCATGACCACAATCTCTACTGTGCCACAGCTCAGTTATTTCTGTTTCTTTCTCTCTGTGATAATCATCACCCTTTTGCTGCTGCTATTTTCTTCAGTCCAATTCAGTAAGTTCCAAAAGGTGGCTGAAGATGCTGCCTTTTTTTTTGGTTGAGGCAATTGGGGTTAAGTGACTTGCCCAGGGTCACATAGCTAGGAAGTGTTAAGTGTCTAAGATCAAATTTGAACTCAGGTCCTCCTGACTTCAGGGCTAGTGTTCTATCCACTGTGCCACCTAGCTGTCCCAATGCTGCCTTTCCTACTGCTGCAGTTGGTCACTTCATGCATTTTATTTATTTTATTCTTCTCTCTTAGTAGCTTCTCCATATCTTTTTTTTAGTCCATCCAATTAATAAGTAAGTGTAACATGTAAGTGATTGTATTAGACAATAGAGATATAAAGATATGTTAAGATATACATTATTCTTTTTAAAATCTTATTTTTAGTATTTTATTTTTCTCTAGTTACATATAAAAAAATTTTAAACATTTGTTTGAAAAACTTTGAGTTTCAGATTTTCTCCCTTCCTCCCTTCCCACTTCAGCTCTGTGCATCCTTTCTCAAAATTAGTAGGCATCTTTTAGCTCAAAAATCTCAATAATCCAACTCTCTTCGAAGGGCTATGCAAGAACATTTCTGAACTACAGGTCTTAGAAAGTCATTGAGTTTGCAGACCTCTAATTCAATAACAAACATAATATAGTGCCAGTTTTGAATCAGGAGGTTCAAGTCCTGGCTTTGTCATATTTTGCCTGACTAATTCTGGCCAGTCCATTTAATTACTGCTATAAGTTACTACAACCTGTTTCATAAACACTTAAAAATGCATAAAAATCCATAATTTTGATTATTTTGTGTTTAGTTCTGATAAATAAATTATCTAATATTTTCTCAGATATAAATATAGATTTAAATTTTAAATATGCTATTTTCTAAAAGTAATATTGCTATGGAGTTATGTATTGCTAATAATGCATAATTTTATCTTTAATTTATTAATGGATCCATATCTTTTTAATCTGTTCTTGAAAATCTACAATAGATTACATGTCTAATTTGCTGACAATATCAATCCCTTTCAAGTTTTATATTTTTGGAAATTTTCCTTGTTTCATCTGTCTTGGAAATCCGTAACTGAGTTCCTTTAAAATTGTTTCACTTTAAGTATAGTTTTTTTTCCTATACATATTTGGTTTCATCCAGCTACTGTTTTCAACCTTTTTTTCATGTATCATTTCAACTGCTTCACAGAGGGTGCTGAGTTGGTGAATTACAAATGTGATGGTTCTTCTGCCAATGTCACTGAGACTAATTTTGCTTTTAGCATGTATTTCTTGGCATTCTCAGTATTTTTTCATCACTTCTAGATCGCATGTCAACCTTTGCACAGGCTTTCCCCTTCAACTTCTTTTCACTATTATTTTAGACAACAGCATTTGTAGTCTTTTGTCATTTTCCTTTGTAATGTTTTGAAATGAGCTGGAGCACTAAACTGATTATTCTTACCTCAAATATTTTCTGCTACTCAGAAATGTTGAGCATTTATGGCTGAGTTGGTTTCTGGTCTTTTTTGGTCCTTTCTCTCTGGGAACTGTTTTATACTGATTAAACTTTTCTAAGAAATGGAAAATGGTCAAAAGAGCCAATGTCTTTGCTTTTGAATACTTTTTTTTAAATGATGGACAGGTTGTCATCCTCATTATCCTCATCTTTCTTATTGAATTCATCTTCTTTCTTGATGTTGTCTGATATCCTCCTCATTATTTTTTTCTTTCTTCCTATTCTTCCTCCTCTTCCTTTTGTTTCCAGATTATGTCAGAATTGCTGAAATTGCACATATTTATTTTCATATGTATCCTTTGTTCTACTCTGGTCTTTACTTGTATCTTTGCACTAATAAATTAAAGATATAATTACAAACAGAAAACTGGTTTGAAATTTACTCCTATGGCCCTAAATATTTACTCCCTGTCTTTTAGATATATAATTAAGTTTATTTTTTTATAGTATTGATATTTTCTCGCCTTTCCCAATACTTTCTGAATTGGGGGGAGGAGAATTCCTGAAATACAGACATAAAGCTATTGAGAAGTCTCCCTGAATTTCACATGTTTCATTTCTTTATCCAAACTATATTTTCCAACAACTTTTCTTCCAAACAACTCTTTTCAGCTTACTTATTTCTGTCCCTTTCCAGTCTCCCAGGTTATTTAATTGATCCTGGGAAATACGTACCACATGGATATGAAGTAGAGGCAACTTTTTTTTTCCTGAGGCAATTGGGGTTAAGTGACTTGCCCAGGGTCACACAGCCAGGGAATGTTAAGTGTCTGAAACCAGATTTTAACTCAGGTCCTCCTGACTTCAGGGCTGGTGCTCTATCCACTGTGCCACCTAGCTGCCCCAAGGCAATTCTTCTTATGCTGATGTTATTAAGCTGCTTTCCCACCTCTCCAATCTTGATGTAGTGTCTTGGATTCTTAGCTTCAGTCAGATGGCATGGAAAAGCAAGTAGAAACATTATCAAAAATCCCTAATTCTCCTCTACAAGTTATTTAATCCAGATCCCTATTGAGTTTCTTATCAACTGAAAAGCTTTTTCTGACCATCTTGTGAGTGCTTTCTCTGTGTGAGTTCTCTATAGAATAGTGTTTTGGGCTAGTGTGCATTTATCTTTTGAACAGTATGGCCAACCCAATGGAGTTGCACTCTCTGTAGTGGAATTTGAATTCTTGGCAGAATTAGTTTGGCAATCTTGTGTCTGATATCTTGTCCTGCCGGGTGATCTTCAGAATCTTCTTAAGATAATTCAAATCAAAGCAACGCCGGTCTACTATCCAGGTTTCACAGGCATACAACATTGAGTTCTGCACAACAGCTCTGCAGACCTTCAATTTGTTTGTCTAATACCTCTCCTCTCCCACACTTTCCTTCAGAGCTTCCCAAACACTGAACTAGTTCTGGCAATGTGTGTGTCAATCTCATTATCAATGCGGACATCCCTGGAAAGTATACTGCCAGTTGGATCAGTAAATTTATCCACATCATTCACAACTTCCCAACTTGCTGTAACCAGTGATTTCACATATGGATGGTGTGGTCCTGCCTGATGGATTTATTTTTTTGGTATTAATGGTTAGTCCAAAATTAGCACAAACAATAGAGAATCGATCCATACTTTGTTACATCTCAGCTTCTAACATCTACCTATCTATGTTGATGGAGATCTCTAAATAGATGTTATTTATTTTGTTCAACTCTTCAGAACCTCATGGATCATAGCACACCAGACCCTTTTATGTGCTCCACTATTTCCCAAAGTCTATCCAAACTCACTATGTATCCATCTCATCTTCTGTCATCCCTTTCTCCTTCTACCTTCAATCTTTTGCATCATCAAGGTCTTTTGCAATGAATCCTATATTCTCATTATGTGGTCAAAGCATTTAAACTTCAGCTTTGATACTGGTTCTTCCAATGAATAGTCCAAATTAATTGCTTTAAGTATTGATCGATGTGATCTCCTTGCTATCCAAAAGGATCTCAAAATTCTTTTCTAGCATTGCAGTTCACAAAAATTATTTCTTCAGTGCTCAGTTTTTCTCACAGTTCAACTCTCACCATCATATCGCTACTGGAAAAACCATAGCTTTGACTATGGAACTTTGTTGGCAAGGTGATATCTTTGCTTTTTTGTATAGTGTCCAGATTTGCTTCCAAAGAGTAAACATCTTTTAATTTCATTACTACAATTGCCTTCTATATTTATTTCTTAGTCTAAGTATATAAAATCTGACCCTGTTTGAATTTCTTCTTTTATTTGTCATGAAATAATGAGGCCAGTTGCCATGATCTTATTTGTTCTTTTTTTTCCTTATTGTTGTTGTTTGTTTTTTAATTATTAAGCTTCAAGCCAGTAATTCTGCTTTTTTATCACCATCAAAAGGTTTATTATTTATTCTTCACTTCTGGAGCAGCTAGATGGTGCAGTGGATGGTGCAGCACCAGCCCTGAAGTCAAGAAGACCTGAGTTCAAATCTGGTCTCAGACACTTAACACTTCCTGGTTGTGTGACCCTGGGCAAGTCACTTAACCCCAATTGCCTCAGGAGAAAAAAAATTATTCTTCACTTCCTTTTAGAATTGTATCATCTGAATATCTTAAGATTATTGATATTTCTCCAGTAACTTTAATTCTAGCTTTGGATTCATCCAGCCTGGCATTTTTCATGATGTACTCTGCATATAAATAAGGTGACTATAGACACCCTCATAGGACTCCTTTCTTCATCTTAAACCAATCAGTGGATCCATTCGTTCTAATTCTTGCTTCTTGGTCTGCCACTGGCTTTCAATGACTCCAGAGGAGACAGTGATGTTAACAATTTTGCTCAGTTCTGCCTCACAAATCCAATTTATGTGCAAAGTCAAGACATTACTCTCATTATGTTACTGATTCCTTTCAAGAATAAAGGCTAAACAGCCACAAGAAGAAATTCCTCAGGAAACAAGCAATATAATCTGGTACTATCGTCTTTTTGAGGATTTGCCATATTTTGTTGTGGTTCACATTCAAAGGCCTCAGTGTTATCAATGAAGCAGTAGATATTTTTCTGGAACTCCCTTACTTTCCCCAAAATCTAGCAAATGTTGACAATTTGGTCTCCAGGTCCTCTGTCTTTTCAAAATCAAGTCTGCACTTCTGGTAATCTTGGTTTACATATTGCTGAGGTCTAGCTTTCAGAATCTTTGTTCTAAGTTATTTTTTCTTAAAACAAAAATCTTGCCTATAAAAATCTAAATACTCCATCTACAAATGCCTGTCATGAGCAGGGAGAAAAGTAACCCTGGGAAAGCATGGTGAAGGTTGGAGGCTATGAAGAAGAATATTTGGATTTCATCTCTAATTTTCTTTTCCCATCTTGAATGGACATAAAGCCCCTTTGTCCTTAAATTGCTATAAAAATATGTCATCCTCATGCTATTTCTTTCTTTGTCTTTATACTTTCTGTCTCTTCTCTCCCTTCTCTCTCTTAATATGATGAATGTTTATATCTTTGTAAACATTAAATGTCATATTTATGTACTTAATACTTGTTCCTAGAAAAATAAGTACCTTTACATCCTCACTTAAGAATAATTGTTTCTCCTCTTTGTAATTCTCTTATTAGGCTTGACATTGCTTAGGGTCTTAAAATCTGATTCACTGTAGACCTTTCTGAGACACTTACTAGCAGTGCGATCCTGGGAAATCACTAAACTCAGTTTGTCTTATTTTCTCAACTGTACAATGAGTTGAAGAAGGAAATGGCAAACCACGGTTATCTCTGCCAGAAAAACCACACATGGTTTTCACAGAAAGTTGGGCACAACTGAAAATTACTAATTCCCACCACTACCAGAGGGTTTCAGGAAATACAATCCTAGATTTGAACGTATATGAATTATTGTTTGTCCTTCCTTCTCAAAAAGGACCAAGACATCAGGGAGCTGATCCCAAGACAAACAAGTATATTGAATTTAAGAGAGGAAGGTCTGTGAGCCATCTGGATCCAGTGGCAAGATATAGATCAGGAGGATGGGAGATGGCCCTGGATGCAATAGGCTTTTTAAGCTAAAGTTTCCAACAAGTCTCAGTCTGATTGAAGCTGCCCTCATTCAGGGATTAAGGCTAGGTAGCAAATGAGGTAAAGAATCTCCTTTTTCACCTGGTACCACCTCCAAAAAAAATCTAAATAAATAAATAAATATGGGAGGGGAAGACTCTCTGGGTTTCTGGCCAAAGCAGAAATGATTGCTATTTATATTCAACATGAGTCAATCAGGACCCAAACAATGACCAAATGGGACTTGTCCTAGGACCTGTTGATGACCCATGAGAATCAGCTTGATTTTGGTTAGTGATTCTTGGCATGTGAATTACTAAGTGCTACAGAATAAACAGGATCTCCTTTGAAGAACATGGTCTCATTCTACTTCTCTCAGTCACACATAAACACACATGCTTTGGAGGAATATGAAACTTTGATTTCATAGACACAGAAAAAATTCCCTCTAGCAATGCTAATAGGTCCCTGCTCTATAACTTGGAGTCTTAGAGTTACCAGAGAGCACTGAAAAGTTAATTGATTTATCTAGGATCACAGGGCCAATATGTGACAGAGGCAGGATTTGAAGTCAGGTCTTCCTGACTCAGGCTAGTTCTCCATGCTCCACTATCATTCTGCTTTCCTGTGTATCTACTTTTATAAGAGTGAAACATGAAACAATACAGGTGATCTGGGTTCTTTGTCTTTTGAAATGTCTCCACAGATCGTCATTCTTACAGTCCCTGGCTTTTTCCTGAATTATGCCTTAGTTGACTGGTATCTGAAGGCTGTGAATAAATTAGTTTTGGAAAACACTTCACGAGTATTATTTGCAATCATGCTTGTTTGTACAGATCCCATGCTGACTACAAATGCTATAAGGAATCTTGGTAGGTCACTTTTTTCTCCTTCCTTTCCCATTTAGATTTTCCTAGGTTGTATTTAAATTTCCTTGGCTATTGATATTGAATGTGAGGATGGGGAGGGAAGGGAAGGTATTTCTTTTGCTTGGATGGGTTATAATTTTGGGGTAGAGATGAAGGCTTAAATTATTCTAAAATGCCCTTTGGCTAAAGAAATTAATTTTCAAAAACCTTCTGTTGAACACATCCTTTTAGGCAACCATTTAATAATAATAGTTGTTTCATTTTTGAACATTGCTTCTTGGCTTACAAAGCACTCTATATTATATGAGCCTCACTGCAATTCTATAAAGCAGGCAGGGAAAAGCTATTTATTCCCATTTTATAGGCAAGGAAAATAAAGAGTCTGAAAAATTAAGAGATTAGTACAGAGTCATTTATTCAGTGGCAAGCTCAAAATTCAAATTTAGGACTCCTAGTCTGATGCAAAAATGTAACTGAAACATTGTGAATCAAGCCTGACAGTTTGATTCTAGGATTCTTACTCCAATTACTACCATGTATTGCTATGTTGCTCCATGCAAACATTTCTGTGCTGTTAAACACTATATAATTTCAGGATATGATCATTTTAGGTTGTAATTTTTATGAAAACCATAAGCAACCATAAGTCAATTGAATTAGTCAAGAATGCATTATTGGACTTAATTTGCTTTTCCATGCAACTGACCAATTTCTCCTGAAATGATTTTTGTTAAGATGCATCAGTGGAGCTATGAAGCAAACAAAGATAAATATGCCATACAATTAGTAGTCAGATTGAAGGTTACTGATAAATATGCATTTCTTCACTTCATACCACTTAAAAATCAACTTCTCTTTTTTCATAGGTCTTTCAAAGGGCCTCACACACTTAATTAAAGGAGAATGCATGTTGATGGCTGCTTTAGCTGAAAATACCTTCAGGATCACTTTACACATTGCTGACAATTATTACAAGGACCTTACTACAACATTAAGTAGTGTATTATTTTCTCATTTCTTTCCTCCTACTTCTAGACTTGCAATTTACGCGTTTTCCTTAACTCCCTATTAGTTCCTTTTTCCTTTCTCCCACCTCTACCATATTCAATTTCTTGCCATGACCTATTGACTTCACTTTTGCAATGTTTCTTGAAAACTCTTTGTGACTCCAAAATTTCAGTGCATAGCAAAAAGGACACTGAAACATTGAGAAGATTCAATTTAATAGGAAAACTAGTGATCTCTAAGAAACTGGATCTCCTTTTGCAATCACAGACTCCTCTGCTTAATTTTGAGGTAATATTTATACAATTTAAGAGATCACTGAAAAAATGTGAGGAGATAACATGCATTGATTGGTTAATTCCTAATGGGGGAAATCTTATGGTTGGCTAAGGGAAATGTCCATCAATCATTATCATTTTGTCAACAGAACTTTAACAGATCATGAGACCTTCCACAAAGTCATCAACTCCAGATTATCTCAGCAGGGGTTTTCTGGAATTTGGCTATTTCATTCCAGGGAGTTTTCATTTTGGGGATCTTTTGTGGGTTGTGATTAGTGGATTCTTTCTATTTCCTTATTATTGAATTAGTTTTTCTTTTTCTTTTTTGACAGTTTTTCTTGATAATTTCTTGTAATATGACATCTAGGGTCTTTTTTTAAAATCATGCTTTCAGATAGTCTGATAATTTTAAAATTATCTCTCCTCAACCTATTTTTTAGGTTAGTTGTATTTCCGAAAAAGAAATTTCACATTTTTTCCTACTTTTTTCATTGTTTTTATTCTTGTTTATTGTTTCTTGATGTCTCATGTAGTTATTAGCTTCTATTTGCCCAATTCTAATTTTTAATTTTTAATGAATTATGTTCCTGAAGAAAAGAATTTCAGAAAATTTTGTGTTTCTTTTATTCTTAGGCCTTTTTAAGGTGTTATTTTCTTCAGTCATTTTTTGTGCATCTTTTATCAAGCTGTTAATTCTCTTTTCATAACTTTCTTGCATCACTCTCATTTATTTTTCCAATTATTCTTCTACCACTTTTGTCTCTTTCTTTAAAGCATCCAAGAATTCTTGTTGGGCTTGTATCCAGTTAGCATTTTTCTTTGACAATTTGGTTGTACCTGTTTTCACATTGTAGTTCTTCTGAGTTTGTTTCCTGGTCTTCCCTGCCACCCTAGTAGCATTTAATGGTCAGGTCGTTTTTGCTATTATTGTTTGCTCATTTTTCTGGCCCTTTTTATTGTCTTTGAACTTTTTGCTGAAGTTGGGTTCTTTTAACCTCTGCAGGTGGAGTCTGTTTCAGACTGGTTTGCACTGCTTTTTCAGAGCTAGTTCTAAGGGTCTGCAGTGCTTCCAAGGTGTTGTGATCCAAGGAGAGGTCACTGTTCTCCTCGTCTATCCTCTGTTATTTACCCTGGAAGTGCTCCTGCTTCCTTGTAACTACAAGTGCTAAGGCTTTTCAGAGCCCTGGAACTGATACTAGGCTCTTGTTCCTTCAACAGATATTTAAACCATCTATTTCCCTATTTCAATTTTTTGCAGGTATTGCTATTATTAATGCAATTACAAAAAAATTTTTGGGAAGTATAATTTTTGGATTTTTAAACTACAAAATCTTACAGTTTTGTCTCGGGATTATATTTAATGATGATGTCAGTGAAGGAATGCTTAGTTTTTCATTAGTGTACATCAACTTTTATGTGGGTAAGTAAAGAATTTATTCATTAATTATTATGTTAGACTGTAGGCTTTATGAGGGAAGGAACCATGTCTTGTCTAAACTTTGCCAGTTTCTCAGCATTTTGGTCCTTGCTTTGCACGTAGTAGGCATTTTATAGTTGTCTAATAAGATTTGTTTTGATTGAATTATTCAGAAACAATGATCATCTCTCAGGGAAGCTAAGTGATGCGATGGATAGACTACTCAAACTGGAATCAGGGAGACAAGTTCAAATCCAGTTTCAGATACTTACTAACTGTGCTACCCTAGATAGATCATTTGACTTCTGTCTGCCTCAATTTCTTCAAATGTAAAATGATGATAATAATAACACCGATTTCCTGGGATTGTTTGCATATTTAGTAACAGAGTTGATTCATAAGTGACCACAGCTTGCCATTGGGTTGGATCCACATTACCCAGTACAAATGTGTAGCATGTATTTGAAAACCCTGGTGTAACACAGTGATTTGGAGAATTTCTCTCCTTTACCCTTGTAATCACTGCACTATCTATGTGAAGTACAGTCATTCAATAAGCATTTATTAAGCACTTGCTATATACTGTGCACATAGTGTACTAAATATTAGGGATACAAAGAAAGGCAAAATCAAAATTCTTCCCCTAAGGAGCTAATATTCTTTCATAAGAAGATTGCCAAACAGCTGTGTTCAAAATATATACGCAGGATAATTGAGAGGCAATTTCAGAAGAAACACACTAGTATTGCAGGATGGAAAGGGAAGGAGATCGAAAAGTATTCTTGTAAAAAGTGGAATTTTAGATACAAAATAAAAAAAAAAGAAAAGAAAAAATTGTCATGTATACAACAGAACATGAGAAAGGATTCAATATAAAGCAATAAAATTCCATTGATAATATATAATAATATAATAAAAAATACACACTACACATTGTATTCAAAGTTGTCCAGCTTTTTTTTCTTTTGCTTTCTTGTAGTTTTCCTCTGTTCTCTACTGTATACTTTTTACTTTTTATTTTCCCTCTCCCTCCCCTGAAAGCCCCAAAAGGCTTCAATTAACTGAAAATAAATACACACACAGATATCTATAAATATATACATATATTGCCCATATATATATATATATTTACATTTATATTTGTAAGACCATGCTATGCTTATTTTCACTTGTCATGTGCTTCCCTGGAAGTAAATAGCATCTTCCTTCATAAGCCTATGTCTTGAGCTGCTTTTCTAAATCAATCAGCTCATCATTTTCTTCCCCACAGCAATATTCCAACCCAATCACATTCTATTCAAGAGACTATCTATGTAAGTTTTTTCCCCCAATTTTCTGCATTTCTTCTATTCTTGGCTGAATGGGTTTTATTTATACAAGAAAGTTTTAATATAAAATAATCCCATTATCCATTATATATTTCAGTGATGGTCTTATACCTTATAATATAGTTTAATCTCTTATTAGACCTGATCTTTAGCAAGATCACTTTGTTACCTGAGTGTTGGATGAATTAGTGTGGTAAGAGACTTGAGGAAAGAAAGCTAATGTAGTATTCCACCTGTAGGGTGATAAAGATCTGCACCAGGGTGGTGGCTATGTTAGTGGAGAGAAGGAGGTATATTCAAGATATTTCGTGAATGTAAAATTGATGGGACTTGGCAACAGATAAGATCAGCTAGATGGGGGCAGTGAAAGAGAGCAAGGTCTTAAGGATGACCCTAAGGTTAGGAATAAGTGAACAGATATTGACAGAAATAAAAAAAGTTGAGAAAAGGGTAAGATTTAAGTAAACATGTAATAAATTCTTTTAGAGTCATGTTGAATTTAAGGTATCTACAGACTTCCAGTTCTACATATTTAATAGGTAGGTAGTAGTTGTTAGCAGTTCCATAAGGTCATTGTGCTATCAAGCCATTCCATGTTATTACAATTATCCCTTCCAGATAATGACTTTTCCCATTGCCTCTTTTTATGAGTTGGCATAAGAATTTAAATTGGAATTTTTTGGGGGGAGTTTTGTAGAAATTGTGGATAACACTTAAAACTTAACCCAATTTTACAATAAGGTACTATAAATATCCCTTAAAAGAAAAAGAAAAAGAAAAAAAAATTCATACCAGTTCCCTGGTATGAAAGGAAGGCTGAAAATGTTTATATGTATTTTCCAGATTGATTGTGGGAGTGCTATGCCCCTAATCCCTATAATATTGAAGTGATAATTGTATTCGGATATAGAAGCAGCTCTATATCATTGTTGATCTTAATGCACACACATACACATATATTTATATATATATATATGTATGTATATATATGTATATATACATACATATATATGGAGAGGGGGAGAAAAAGAGGGAGAGGGAGAGAGAGGGACAGAAGGAGAAAGAAAGAGAGAGAGGAAATGGGAGAGGGAGAGAGGGGGGGAGAAAGAGAAAATCAATGATACATTCATACTTTTGTTTGCTTCAAATAGCTGAATGGAGTGGAATGTCTGGAATTATTTCTTTGTTTGTGTCATCTCTTCTTTTAAATTCTACAAGCTTTAAACAAGGATCTGAGCTATTCCTTCTCAAGTGAGTAGCTGATATATCTTTATACAGTTTCACAAATGTGTAACTCTGAATTATGTAAAAGTGATTTGCAAATTACATTTGAGGACCATATTTGAACCTCCACCTATTTTTATGAACTTGATAGCTAAAATTGATTTTACATTTTAAACACAAAAAAAAACCCTTTATTTGAAATGTAGATACAATTATTAACTAGGAATGGTCCAAAACAGGTGGCTGCTGTCATGATTCATTATGGATGGTAGCTTGCCAACTCTCTTGCAAAGTAAAATGTTGAACTGAACACCAAGATCATTGTGATTCTGTAGAACTGTCAGTTTGGGGAAAAGTAATTGTAAGAGAGCAGACAGCTATCAAAGTCTTTAAGTTAACATGTACAACAAAGATAGTGCTGTTTGGCCATATTATTTTATGGCAATTAACCAAAATTTACTCGATGAGTAAAGTCTCACTGGATATAATTCTGAATAATAGGACCAATATATTAGAATAATTGCTACTGAGTATTTTTCTGATTATCATCTAGATCCATTGCTCCTTTTAGATACAACTCATTGAGTCAAATATTTCCTTTTCAATATTTTAGGGGGGTTATTTTGTGAACATTGAATATGTTATATCCCAAGAAATATTTCTGATGAACTGGAAGCAATATCTATGCCAACATGACAAAATGTCTTGAAAAAGAAATATTTGAGAAAAAGATAGGATCAAGAATATACGCAAACATGTCTTCTCCTGAAAGGGTTTTAGTTCTAGTTTTTTTTTTTTTTAAGTGATGTATGGAAATTTGGTTGCATGTGGTCATTAGAGGCTGCTAGTTCCAAAGCAGAATATGGAATTGGGAAATAATGCAATTTTACTTCCATGTAGATTGAAGATTAGATACCTTAAATCCTTACACTATCACAAAGTCAATTGGGAATATAGAACTACAATATGAAACATCAGACTCTTGTGTAATAGCTACCAGATATAGTAACAAGAGTTTTAGATCTTGCTTTTGTGAGAGTCACACACTAGGAATACTCCACAAGGCAGACTGGTACTTCTGGGATAACTACAGATGCCACAGTAAATCCATTCCCTATAATGTTTCAGTTCTAATCTGTCCTATAGATTAGTATTTACATTTTTTTCAGTTTGACCTAGAAACATGTTATACTGATTCAAATAGTATATAAATTTTAAATATATTGGAAAAGCCTAAATTTTAACATATGTGTATTTTTTGAAAACACAGATTTTGGAAAAGTATCAGATTTTTTGCTTCTCTGATGATATTTACTCTTGTTGGAATGTTGATCCCTGCACATGCCTACTTATATGTATCATTCTCGGATATATATTATGCAGTGCACCTTTACTTCACATTGATTGTTATAAGGTATGAATGATTGTAACTAATGAGCAATTATAGTTTCATTTCTCTTTAATATAGTAAGGTTTTCATTAGCATGAATAAGGAATCCTCAGAAGTGCTTCTATATATTTGAATTCATGCTATTAGAAGTTAGAATTATTTAAAACATGGTAGCCCAACAGAAACATAAATTATGAATTCATCAATCAATTAAACACTTATTAAAGATAGCTAGGAACAGTGGATAGAGTGTCAGGAAAACTCATATTCCTGGATTCAAATATAGCTAAAAACACAGAAAGAGAGAAAGGAAGAAGGTGAAAGAGAGAAAGAAAGACAAGAGAGGGGAAAAAAAGAAATTCTTAATATCACAAAAATAGTGAAGCAAAATAATTCCATATCAACCACATCAAAAATGCTCTTCTGTTGTCTTTTTTGATGTTTGAGTGTCTATGAATTGAACAATCTATGAGCTTTCATTTTAGGCTACTAATTCAGTGACCCATTTGGCTCCAAATCAGATGGTATTGATTCCCTCTCTTTTCCAAAAAAAATCATGTAAAATAAGGGAGACCAATGATGGAACTCTGCTTTCCAGGCTACACAAAAGCCAACATTTTGAGAAGTTTATTAGCATTAGTTCTTTGTTTCCTTCTCTATAAAACAGTGGTTTGAACCATTTGATTGCTAAGGTCCAATTTGCATCTCTTCTCCTATGATGTAGGATTCTGTCATCTGCTTTGAGCCAGTGACCACAAGTATAGCCCAAGGGCACAGACCCCCAAGGCACAAAAAGTAGGATCAAACCACTAAAAACTTCAAAGATGAAGTTTCTCCTGAAATAATCAAGCAAGGTACCCTGAGTTTCAAGATCAAGTTTCAAGATCACGGTCAGCTTACCAATTACAGCTGATCAGTTCTGAATAGGGTTCAGAGACACTATTCAGAGCTGATCCCTGACTTTGCCATTGCCCTGGTTTAATATCATTCAGTAATAACTGCTGGTTCCTAAGAATGGTTTGCCTTACTGAGCAGAACATTGCTTTGAGAGCTGGCAATTCTCATGGAATACAATGAATCTTATAATTAACAAGAAGTGTTTCTTAATTCTTTCAGAATTCTAGTCTTTCTGATACTGAGCCCCATTTTAAATCGGCTTGGCTATGGATTTACCTGGCGCTGGGCATTTACAATGGTCTGGAGCGAAATGAGGGGGCTGTTTAACATAAACATGGCTCTTATACTTTCTTACTCTGTTAATAATATTGGATCAGAAAGGGAAAAATCTCAGGTAAAGAAAATTTTTCTTTTTGGGAGTTTTGAAAATTTTTTCTTTCATCTTATTTCAGTGTTTCAAGGACCCATGATTTTATTGCTGTGGGAATTCCTCCAGTAATGTCAGTTACAACTTCTTTAGTTGGCAGTTGGTTTCATAAGTATTTATTGTGGCCAAGAAATTTTGTTATGAAATCTCTTTGAATTCAGTTATTCTAATCTTTAGACAAAGATTACATAGTCTACCACTGGGTTATATAATTATTAACCCAGTAGAGTATTCTGGCTTAATCTCCAAGTCATCTAGAAATTCTGTGAAGCATCTAGGGAGTACTTATAAAGGGTGTGTGTGTGTGTGTGTGTGTGTGTGTGTGTGTGTGTGTGTGTGTGTGTAGCTTTTACTGGTAAAGGGAATTTTTTGTGTAGAAGCATTCTCTACTGCCAATGCAAAGAAGAGTGCTCCACTTTTTAAAATCAAAGGTTACCAAGATATTACTTGACTGATCCAGAATCATATAGCCAGTTTATTTCAGAGACAGGATTTTAATTTACATTTTACTAATTCTGGACTCGATAGTTACCCACTATCCCATGCTAACTTTCTGGTATATATTACCTACCTATATTTCAGTGAGATAGATCAATAGCACTTATCCACATTTAGAAGAAATGATTTGGATCAGAGATATGAAGGTGGGGGAAAAGCCACCAACTTCCCTATTAAAGCTAAAGGTGCACTCCCTTTGTTTATCCCAAGATAATAATACTCATTCTGATGTATTTTCAAATCAAGCTTGGTCATACTCAAGATTTATAAATACAAATTTTACAGACATAAAGTATAACCTTAATCAGTGAAGAGATGTTAATTATTTATGATTGGGTCAAACTAATATAATAAAAATGATGATACTACCTCAATTAATTTATAGATTTAGTGCTATACCAATCAAATAATAAACAGTTGCTTCATAATACCAGATAAAATAACTTATTAGGGGGAACAAAACATCTAAAATCTCAGGGGAAATAATTTTTTTAAACTACAAAAGACTACAATTAAACATAGTCTAATAATAGAAGAAAGTTCAAATTTAGTGATGAGCCTTCTAACATACAAATTTTGTAATCATCCAATTACAATTTCTCAAGTAATTACTTGTTAAAATAACTAGATGATTAGAAATTTTTTCATAGTGAAGATACACCCTGAGATCTAATAACTGAAGACCAACTCTTAAACTGAATTTCTAAAGGCTTGATAACAAGATTATTAAATTTAGAAGTTAGGGAAATCTCTCCTTTAAAAATTTATAATAAATTATAATTAATAAATAATTATAATAAATAATTTATAATAAATCCTTCCACTGACAGTGACCATAATTCCCAATTCCCTTTTGAGTAGATGCTACGACCCAAAACAATCGCTTGGCAACCAGTGGTTTGATGACTAGCTCCAGATGTAGCTAGGCTGGTAGTGAGATGGTAGATACTTTGCCCATCACAAGGCCTGTAAGTCAATTTTTTTAGCTTGTTAATATCTGCCAGCCTCATTGTGTACAGAAGAATTCAAGGCCAACTCTCCTCTATCCTGCCGTTGGAATAGAACTTAAGACCTCTTTCTAAGCACAGTAGACATAGGACTGTCAATAAACATATACAGGAAGGAAATAACATTAAGAGTGAGGTCATTAGAAGTCATCCAATTCAGCCTTCTCATCATACAGTTGTGGAAACTAGACTAGAAAGGGGAAACAATTTACTCTACATCATAGGTAATAGTGGCCAAACTGCCATTAGAACTCTGGTCTAACGATGTCCAGTTTGGAGCTCTTTCTGTTGCACCATTCTGCCTTCTAGTCAATGTCAGTGAGATCATAGGGAGGAAAGAACAGTGGACTTGACAAGGCTTGAGATTGAATTTTCTCTCATAAGTAATGTAACTTATTACATTTATGCTCCTGGGGGAGTCACTTGAATATGTTTTCTTATTTATAAACTGGAGATAATAACAATAATATTTACCTTCCAGTGTTATTGTGAGGATAAAATGAGAAAATAGATGTTTGAAAACCCTAAATGGTCATTTTTATTATAAGCTGTATCCCTCATTGAATATCAAAGGACTGCCAAACAAGTTTATTTTTCATCATATCTTTCAAGGAATTGTGCATATTTTGAGAAATAATCCATATGAGAAGTTTTGAAGGGTTATATGTTCTAAATCAAATGCTTTTTTATAATCAACAAATAAACAAAAATTTTTGTTTACAAAAACAAACAAAAAGCAAAACACTGTGGGATCTTGCATTTTCTGTCTCTCCATCAAATGTGTTATGTTAAAGATGTGAAATATTGCTTATGAAAGCCTATTTACTTCTAATTCTCTCATCAGGGATATCCTTGCAAAGGTTATTATAACATAGGCTATGCTCATGTATAAATTATTCTTTCTAATATTTTGTATAGAGAGGAAGTTGGTATTTGGCTTGATGATTATTGGCAATCTTCAGTCTCTCTCTTTTTTTTTTGTAATAAATTCCAATAATCCCAAGATACTTCGATGTCTTTGGTATCATCTTTCTTTCATATACCTTGAGTCAATGATCCTTCAGTGTCCTCAGAAGTATGTCATTTTCAGTATGAGCCTCTTCCATGTACTTAATCTAGCCCCAAATGACTCCATTATTCCTAATCATGAAAATAGTTTGTTATTTAAAAAAATATTTTCCAATTTTAGTCTATTCATTGTCCTTCTAGTTTCATTCTTACATGGCCTTACTCTTAACATTTACATAATTAGACTTTTAAGTTTTCTATAAATTTTATTTTTGCATTTTATGAAAAGTTCTGCTCATGATAGCTGATCATTCTTTTTTTTTGCTGAGGCAACTGAGGTTGACTTGTTCAGGGTCACACAGCTAGGAAGTGTTAAGTGTCTGAGATCAAATTTGAACTCAGGTTCTCCTCACTTCAGGGATGGTGCTCTATCCACTGCACCATCTAGCTGCTCCTGTTGATCATTCTTCTAATGAAATTTTATGAATTCGTGTTCTAAATTAGTGGTGCCATTAACTGCCAAATCTTCAGGCTAACTTAGCAGGCTAAAGCAGTTTCTAGGCTCTTTTGATGTTCTCATTATGATAATTGATTTATATAAGTTAAATTTATGCATGAAATTATTATAATTGATGTTGATGACTTTTCTTCCATCCATCTCCCATTTTTGTCATCCATAACATTTAAATAAGTCAGGTTACAGGTCTTAATTTCATAGTAAATACACTTGTCAATGCAATCACAAGCATGAAATAGATTAATTTTTCATTTTCATTGCTTCAGTTGCAATCAATTTCAATATGGACATGATTGTTCAAGATTGATTTCCACATCAATAGCAAGTCATTTTATGTTTGTTAAAATACAACAAATTTTGTTTTTTGAAATTTTGAAAGTTTTTTTTCCACTCATAATGACAAAAACTTGTGGTGGGTGAAAGATGAAATGACTGAGAAAACAAAGTTTCCAGCATTAAAAAAAATCAGGACCATTTGTCTTCTTCAGCTTGGACAGTAGACCCTGATTACAGGAGAATATAAACTGATATATTGAAAACAATTAATCAAATAAAACCAGCTAATTAAGAGAAGATAATTAACTGGGCTACAAAATTAAGTGAATTTGATTTGTAATTGGAGAAAAGATCAAGGACTTTTGAAGTTGGGAAGTAGAAAGTGAACAGGTACAATTCCCTGAAATCAGAAACTTGAAGTATCCTACTTCCCTCAAGTGCCTGTAAACACTCTAAGGAACATGGAAACAAATAATTGATTGATCTGTATGGGGCTATTTTTTAGAAACAAGACATGTGGATTGCTTGACATGCAAAATTATTAAAAAAAATTCCTTGCAACAATCTTTGGATCTGATGGAGTTTCTGGTCAGCATCACCTAGATTCTTAATTAAGTCTCTAAATCCCAGGTAGAGGTAATCCAACTTCCCAGCCTCAAAGGGCTAGTTTCAAACAATGCAATAAAGTTTTCTCCCAATTCTTATAGTTGAATAAAGTTTTCTCACAAAATAGAAGTTGGACTAAACCCATAATTAAAAAGAAGGGCATGAAGTCATTGTGGTTCACTAAATATCCAAAATTTACTATTTGCTGTCCTTAACACCCTAAATTCCCTCAAGGCTCTGATTCTTTTCTTAGGGAAAACAAATACATATATTTGTATATATGCATATATATATTATTGTTATTATTAATATTAGCATCTCTTTACCTCTTTAGTCTTAAAATCTTTGGCTTCTTTCATTCCTTATTCTTGAATCATAAATAAACAAGTCATTCATAGTTGGTCATCATACAATATTGCTATTACTTTGTATAATGTTCTCCTGGTTCTGCTCATTTCATTTTCCATCAGGTCATATAAGACTTTCCAGGTTTTCAGAATCCATATTGCTTTCCATTTCTTAAAAGTAAAATAATATTCCATCATAATCATATACTAACTTGTTCAGCCATAACCCCGTTTTGGGGCATCCTTTCAATTTCCAATTCTTTTGTCTCACCTGGGGGGGGGGAAACTATCATAAACATATTTGCACAAATAAGCCTTTTTTCTTTGTTCTCTCTAGGATATAGACCTAGGAGTGGTATTGCTGAGTCAAAGAGTATGCAAGGGTTTATAGCCCTTTGGGCATAACTTCATATTGTTCTTGGGAATATTAGAGTAATTAAAAATTCCACCAATGGAGCATTAATGTACCAATTTTTCCACATCCCTTCCAATATTTGTCATTTTTCTTTTCCATCACACTAGTCAATCTGATGGGTGTGACGTGACCTCTCAGAATTGTTAGAATTTTCATTTCTCTAATAAAAAGTGGTTTAGAACACTTTTTCATGTTAGTATTGATAGCCTTGATTTCCTCTTTTGAAAACTACATTATTCATATCCTTTGGAAATCACTGAATCTTAAAGTCCATATTGATTTAATCTAGAGGCTTTCATTGAGTTTTTCTCTCACCTCTTAATTTTATTTTTTAAAGATATTATCCCTTCATATTCAACTCATGCCTATGCCCTCTGTCTATATATACTCCTTCTAACTGCTGTAATGAGAAAGTTCTAATGAGTTACAAGTATCATCCTCCCATGAAGGAATGTAAATAGATAAATCTTATTAAATCCCTTTCCTGGTTACTTCCTTATGCTTCTCCTTAGTCCTGTATTTGAAAATCACATTTTCTATTCAGCTCTGGTCTTTTCATCACAAATGATAGAAAATTTTCTATTTTCATTGAATTTCTACCTTTTCACTTGAAGAATTATACTGTTTTTCTAGGGAGGTGATTTTTGGTTGTAATCCTAACTCCATTTCTCTCAGGAATATCATATTTCAAGCCATCCTGACCTTTATGCAGAAGCTGCTAAAACATGTTGTCCTGACTGTGACTCCACTAAATTTGAATTGTTTCTTTCTGAAAACTTGCAATATTTTCTGCTTGACCTGGAAGTTCCAAAATTTGGCTATAATGTTTCTGAAGGGTATTCATTTTGGGATCTCTTTGGGAAAGTGATTGGTGGATTCTTTCAATTTCTATTTTACCCTCTGGTTTTAGAATATCAGGATAGTTTTCTTTGATAAATTTTTGAAAGATGATATTCAGACTCTTTTTTTATCATGGCTTTCAAGTAAATCAATAATTTTAGAATTCTCTCTCCTGGATCTATTTTCCAGGTCAGCTGTTTTTTAATTGAGATATTTCACATTGTTTTTTGTTTTCTATTTTTTATTCTTTTTGCTTTGTTTGATTGTTTCTTGATTTCTTATAAAGTCATTAGTTTTGATTTGCTCAGTTCTAATTTTCAAGGAATTATTTTCCTCAATGAGCTTTTGTACTTCCTTTCCCATATGGCCAATTTTGCTTTTTAAAGCATTCTTCTCCTTATTAGCTTTTTGTATTTCCTTTTGTACTACTCTCAATTTTCTTCCCAATTTTTCCTCTATCTCTCTTACTTGATTTTCAAAATCCCCTTTGAGCTCTTCCATGGCCTGAGCTCAATTCTTATTTTTCTTGGAGACTTTGGATGTAGGAGCTTTGACTTTGTGAGCTTCTTCTAAGTGTACTTTGATCTTCATTTTTATCATAGTAGTTATTGTCTTTGATTAGAATCTTTTTCTGCTGTCTGTTCATTTTCCCCAGCCTATTATTTGGCTTTTAACTTTTTGTTAAAGTAGGACTCTGTTTCCAAGGTGTAGGGTCCATTGTCTCAAGCTGTTTTCAAAGATCTTTCTAGGGATCTGACCATAAATATCCTTTTCTGCTCTGGAATTGTGAGGAGTATTCCTACTCTATTGTGATTGTAAGTTGTAGTCTGCAAGTAATTTTCTGCCTCAGTTTCCTTATCTGTAAAATAAACTGAAAAGGGAAATGTCAAACCACTCTAGTATCCTTGCCAAGAAAATTCCAAATGGAGTCATAAAGAATCAAACACACCTAAAATGACTCAATGCCAAAGTGAAGGTTGGGAGACTAATTATGGGCAATGTTTAAGAGAAGATTAATGAACAGTTTCTTTGACTTATCTCTTCCTTCCTTCTTTTTAGATTCCGTGATTATAATTTTTTATATGCAACTTGATGTTTCCACTACTCTTATATACATGAACAGATCCTTGACCACAGTATAATATCTACTGAGGAATAAATCATACTGACTATTAAAAAGTATCATAGTCAGGAAACAGAATTGGTTCAATGAAAAGCTTTTATATCAGTTATCCTTCATAGTTCCTTTTTGCCTCTTTGAAAGAAATTTGTCTTTCCAATCTTTGTTAATTCAAACTATAGACAATTTCACAGTTAGAAAAGAAATTGAGCCTTGCATCCAGTGCTTTTTATTAGTATCAAAATAGGAAACTGATTTGTCTAAGGCTATAGAGAATATTCATAGGAGAATTCAGAACTCAATTCCTTGTGGGTACATATATATATATATATATATATATGCTTTTTAGTGAAGCAATTGGGGTTAAGTGACTTGCCCAGGGTCACACAGCTAGGGAATGTTAAGTGTCTGAGATCAAATTTGAACTCAGGTCCTCCTGACTTCAGATCTGGTGCTCTATCCACTGCGCCATCTAGCTGCCCTTCCTTGTATATTCTTTTTTTTTTCCAATTATACCAAATAATGGTAAACTTTTAAATGCTTTTTATTTTAGTTTCACATTGGATCATTATCCCTTTTTTTCCTCTGGCCATTGGGAAAAGAGGTCATTCATAGTGCTAAGTATTTTCTAAAGTACCACTTTTAAAATAAGGATGATATCTAGATTGAGATGAGAAGTCCTTAGTTCATGTCTCTAATCTCTGCAAGAAGTTTTATCATGAAGTATAAGAAATGGCGGCAACAAAAGGCTATAAAAGTATGCATACACTTTGATCTAGCATTGCCACTTCGGGCGGGCCTCTATCCCAAAGAGATAATAAGAAAAGGAAAAGGACCCACATGTGCAAATATATTTATAGCAGTCATTTTTTGTAGTGGCAAAGAACTGGAAATTGAGTGGAATTGGGGAATATCTAAATAAGTTATGGTATATGAATGCAATGGAATATTATTGTTTTATAAAAAATGATGATCAGGCTGATTTCAGAAAAGCCTAGATGAATTGGTACTGTGTAAAGTGAGTAGAACCAGGAGAACATTGTACACAATAACAAGATGATGTGGTGATCAACTCTGATGGACTTGGCTCCTTTTAACAATGTGGTGAATCAAGGAAGTTCCAATAGACTTGGATGGAAAATGTGGATCACATGCAGAGAGAGAATTATAGAGGCTGAATGTGGAACAAGGCATAGTATTTTTCACCTTTTTGTTAGTTTTTTTTCTTTAGTTTTTTTTTCTGGTGGTATGAATTTTCTTGCACAACATGACAAATATGGAAATATGGTTAAAAGGAGAGCACATATTTAACCTCATCAGATTGTTTGCTGTCTTGGGGAGAGGGGAAATAAGGGAAGGAGGGACAAAAATTTAGAGCACTATATAATATTTGGAAAAATAAAGTACTATTGAAACTGAAAAAAAAGAAAAGAAAAGAAATGGAGACAAGAACAATGTAGAACTAAAAATCTAGAATACTTTCCTGAAGAGTAGAAAAAGAAGCAGAAAAGAGAATTTACTCTCTGCCATTCCCTGTTCTTTTCCTGAGTCAGGTGATCTTTATGACATAGATTCACAGCACCCGAAGACAAAAAAGGGATGACTGTGGGAGCAAGGAAAACAATAGCAGGGTGACTACATATATTATTACTCCATATAGTATTAAGGAAAATTGCCTATCCACTAAAGTGAAGTCAGATATTTGTGTACTGGATTATAGACATAGTTAAAATGATTTAAATTTTATGTTGTTAAAAATACCATATATAAAGTACCAGAGATTTCTTGTTTTGTTTTTCTATTCTAGATCTTACTTCATGGAGTGACATTATGTTTAATTACTTTGTTGATAAATTCAATCACATTACCTCGAGCAGTTATCCATTTAGGTAAGTCATATTAATATTGTGGAAGTAAAAAAAACATTCAGAGAATCTAGGAAAAGAGAGGGTAGAGATTGCCTGCATAATAAAACCTATTAATTTTACATATGAGGAAATCAAGAGAAATTAAATGACCACAAGCACAAGACCACACAGCAGATCAATGAAAAGGCTGGACCAAAATCCTAGCCCAAAGGGCTTCTGCTAATTAAGCTAAAAATTGATCATCATGAACCCAAATAAGTACATGCCAAGTTAATATAATTTTACATAGATAGAAGCAGAAATAGGAACTAAGTGGGAAATATAGATAATTAACATCAGCTATTTGTCCTAACTCCTTTGTCTTCTATTTAATGAGTTTTTAAATGCCCTGTTCACTTTGGCTTATAAGAGGTAATTAGTACAAACAACAGAAACAAAGCAAAATTTCTAAACAGTAAGTCCATATATAACTACTAAAACTAGAAGATGTAAAAAAGGCAATGATAGCAAAATGAAGTATACTAGTGACAGAATTAAAACTAAATGTAAACAAAATGTAATATGTGATGGATCAATCATAAACTTATGATCATAGAAGTAGACCTGGAAGGGATCATCAAGTGTTTGAATTCAATAACTTCATTTTATAGGTGAGAAAACTGAGATTTCAAGAAGTTAAATGACTTGTCCTGTATTAAATATCTGACAGAATATTTGAACTGTTTTCCTCCACTATTTATAAACAGTTGTTCAAATCAATTCAGCAAATATTATGTGCAAAGTATGTGATATAGACTGAAGGGGGGCGGAGCCAAGATGGCAGAGTGAAAAGGTGACTTTCTGCCTCTCCTCCGATCTTCTCTCAAATC
>JAJPUD010000967.1:92850-103517 GCA_023553655.1 Myrmecobius fasciatus
AAGGAAGGAAGGAAGGAAGGAAGGAAGGAAGGAAGGAAGGAAGGAAGAAAGGAAGGAAGGAAGGAAGGAAGGAAGGAAGGAAGGAAGGAAGGAAGGAAGGAAGGAAGGAAGGAAGGAAGGAAGGAAGGAAGGAGAAACATACCGCAATTTGCATTAGGATACCTGTGGTCTGTTCTTAGTTCTAGTACAATCCAGCAATTTGATCCTGGCAAGTTCCCTTGATTTGTTGACTTCTGTTTCCTCATCTGTAAAATTAAAGGTTTAAATCAGATAATTCCAATCTCCCTCTAGCTCTATAAATATAAAAAGAAGAGTGTCTGTTTTAGAAAGTGATGAGTTGAATTGAAAAGGTGCTTAAGGAAGCTTGAGTTCCCAGATTTCCAAATCATATTTAAACAAAATATGCACCTGCCAAAATTTGTTTCAAATTTTATTAGGACTCTATAATATTCATTTGACAAGGAAGTCTCCCTGATGGCTTGTATATAAATGGAAGAAAGACTTTCATAATTTTTGTTCCAAGACCATTTGGAAATTCAAGTTAAACCTTACTGTCCTAAAGCCAGTCATATAACTTAATAAGATGCTGTGTGAAAAATAAGAATTTTGTTTGTATTTTTTTGTATTAGAAGTAACTTGTTATTCTTGTCAAAGATTTTGTTTTCTTGTGATCAGTCAGTTGTCAAATCTCAACTGGGAAATATGTGGCTTTTTGATCAAACAGATAATAGCAATGAGGAAGAGATTTTTCCTACAAAGCTGGAACGTATTTGAGTTAGCAATCACAGTGATTGTCATCATTGAAGAATTAATGATTGAAACAGGAACTTTGGCAGTTTCTAACCAGGCAACTAATACTATCATCTTTCTAAAAATTGTGAAATTACTTCGTATATTTCGTGTCTTAAAGGTAAAGAATTATCAAACCACATCATTTTGGATCACGAATATTGAATGTAGGCTTTTTTCTGACTG
This sequence comes from Myrmecobius fasciatus, assembly GCA_023553655.1. Classification (NCBI taxonomy): domain Eukaryota; kingdom Metazoa; phylum Chordata; class Mammalia; order Dasyuromorphia; family Myrmecobiidae; genus Myrmecobius; species Myrmecobius fasciatus. Next base: position 93,826 of record JAJPUD010000967.1, read on the forward strand.
TTCAGGCTAATGCATAGTTTTATATTTTATTGTCAATCAGCCAACATTTATTAAGTGTTTACAATATCCCTGGAATTGTGCTAAGCACCGAGAATAAAAATACAAGTAGAAAGAAGGATAAGCCCTTGTGGCATACTGAATATGGACTTGGAGTCAGGAAAATCTGAGTACCAATCTGTCCTGATTTCTCTTCCTCAGTTTCTTAATCTGCAAAACAGATAAAAATAACACTGATCTCCCAGGATTGTTGTGATAATCATATGAAACAATATTTATAAAGGGTTTAGCACAGTGCAAGGCACATAAGCAGCTAATAAATATTTATTTCCTTCCTGCCTGCTTTCAAAGAGCTTAAATTCTAATGGAAGAAGACAGTACATAAAAATACAATGAAAAGAGTGAGGGAGAAGGGAAAGGGAAAAAAAAAAGGTGTACGTTTCTGGGACATGGTAGAGGAAGCCTGGAGTACAAGGTAGAGAAGAATGAATTATGTTTAGCTTGGGCATTCCTTAGATGGAGCCAATTAGAGGGAGAGCTGGCAGGAGAGTGGGATACTTCCATTATGTGAGTTCCAAAGATGCAGAGAAAATTCAGGATAAATCACTAAGGGGTGGTAGATGTCCTTAGTCCAGCTTGGAAAGGAATGATTTATAGAAATCATCTCCCCTATTTACTGATAATAATGGCTGAGGCTAGTGGTATATTAGGAAACCTTGACTCCCTCTTTGATGGCGAGTTTCATGTTCATTTTGTTTCTGAAATTTATTTGCAAGTTATGTTAACAAATTTATTTTTCAAATAGCATTCTACTCTATAAATATACTCTGTGTAGAAGCCCAATTTAAAATATTATTTTTAATATTTACATATAATTGTCTAGTTAACTTGAGGACTCTACTAACTTTTAAAAATGCTTTGATTTGTCAACATCAATCAAATTATCTTTTAGATAAAATAATCTCTGAATTCAATATTGTGTATCCTTATTTTTAGCTCATAACTCCAGTGTTACTTCAGGTAATAGATAAAAGAATGAGCCAGCAATTGTCTTTTAGATATGCCATCTTAAAAGGATATGTTCAAGGTGAAGCGGATATAACATGTGTAATAGACCAGATTGCTAGTAACAAAGCAGTTGCACAGGTGAGAGGAACAATAAAAAATTATGTTTGATTTATTTCTGCCCCCTTCATTCTTAGACTCATGTTAACAGATATTAACACATAAATTCTTTTTCCAAGTCAGCTGTTAATGTATGGTATTAGGTAATAAAAAGGCAGTGGTCTTTTATTTAAGTTACTAAGTTAACCTCTTTACTGAGGTTTCAAAACCACACTGACAAGAAATGGGATTGTTCAGTGTATACTGATATAATTTCCCAACTCTTATCATTTGGACAGCTAGGTGATTCAGTGGATAGAGCCCCAGCCCCTGGAATCAGGAAGGCTCATCTTCCTGTATTCAAATCTGACCTCAGACACTGACTAGCTATGTGATCCTAAGCAAGTCACTTAATCCTGTTTGACTCAATTTCCTCATTTGTAAAATGAGCTGGAGAAGGAAATGGCAAACCAATGTTTTTGACAAGAAAATCCCAAATAGGGTCACAAAGAGTCAGACACAGTTCAAAAAAAAAACTAAATAACAAAATCATCACCATATATTCATTCAAATTGCCAGATCTTGTCAATTCTGTTTCCATAATATTTATAATATCCATCCTCCCCAATACACACACACACACACACACACACACACACACACACACAACTCTCAACACTTCTGGAACAGACCAATACCCTTGTAATTGGATCCTGGCTTGCCAATCTCTCCTTTCAGGAAACCATCTTCCACATGGCTACCAAACTAATTTTCCTAAAATACAAAGTTGACTATGCCATCTCCCTACTCAACAGGAATGGCTCTTTTTTGCCTTTAACATAAAATATAAACTTCTCAGTCTGCCATTTAAATTCCTCCATGATATGGTTCCCACCTATTTTTCTAGACTAATTTCATATTACTCCCAGTCAGTGTACTCTAAATGTGAGTCAAAATTGCCCAAATTTGTCCATCAAATTCTATGCTTTACTTCTGGGTCTTTTAATTCACTGTTTCTGGAAGGGATTGCCTCCTCATTTCTGCCCCTTAGAATCAATTCAAAATACAGATCCCATATCTACAAACAGGAGGCATTTCCTCTTGTGTTTAAGTAGCTTCCTCTATTATTTTCTCACTTTCCTCCACTACCTCTTGAAATGTCTTACTTTATATTATACTCATGTTTATTATGTCCCCTAGGAAAATGTAAGGCATTTGTGAGCAGGGACTTTTAAAAATGCTCTTTTTTTAACCTAGTATAGTGGATTATATGTAATAAAGCAATTTATAGAGCTGGTTCAGTTGAATCGAATTGAACTGTGTTGAAAGCAGATTCTTTCTTTCTTTTCCTGGACTCAGACTTCCCCATCATGCTTCCATATCTTTGTATTAAACAAGAAAAAGGAAGGGGGCAGGGAATAACAGAAGCTGCAGCCTAAACAGAGCTTTTGTCCTGTGCCTCAATGTTCAAGTCCCTTCCCATTTTCTTCTCTTTTTTTTTTCCAGACAAGTTAAACAAAGAAAGGCAGGTAAGTGAGCAGGAACATTGAAAATGGTGAAGGGGTGTGTATGGGAAATTTATCATAGAGGTAGAGGGTGCCCTAGAGGTCACATAGTAACTGCTTTGTTTCATAGAAAAGACCCAGAGAAATGATGTAATTTGTCCAAGATCAACTAGCAACTTAACAAAAAAAAAAAAAAAAAAAAACACCATCAAAGTTTAGAATCTGGGTTTCCTGAATCCTATACTATCATTCTTCCTCTACACCACAAATAAATATTTAGATAGTTTATATTTATATAGCACCTTATGGTTTACACAACTTTTTATAAACATTTTGTTTGATTATTACAACATTGCAAAGTATGTTCTTCTATTATTCCCATTTTACTGATAAGAAAACTGTGGTTTAGAAAACCTAAATGACTCCCAGATATACACATTTGGTATCTGAGATAAGATTTGAACCCAAGCTTTCCAACATTCTATCTATTCTACAATACTACTGCAATTTTTTAAAAAAAAATTTTATACTGAGACATTCCAGACTGTTAAAGTTGAAAATTGCATGTGCCCATGAAAAACAAAGTTAAACCAAAACATTTTGCCTGCTTTTTAGATATATATCTGACTATTACATTTTAACAATGGATCATAAGTACCAGAACTAGGAGGGAACATTAGATATCATTCTGGACAATCCTTTATTTTAAAGAAGAAGAAACTGAGATACAGTGATTTGCACAAGTTATTTCAGAGAATAAGGAGGAGAATTCATGTCCTCCTGACACCAGTCTAATGTTGTTTCCATAATACCATATGCCTCTTGTGCTAAAAATGTTATCAACCTGTTTCTTTGTTTCATTGGCAGTCAGAGCTATTTTACCTATGACTTGTTTTGAAATAAACACTACTAGAATAAAAAAAATTTAAAAGATGTTATCTTTTCTTAAGCTGTTTACACTAACCTTAGGGAGAAAAAATATGTAATGACCAATATATAATTTTTTATCAAATATGATAACACACATTGCATTGGAGATTGAAAAAAGAATACTCTATTCCATTAAATTAAAGGCAAAATATTCTTGATTCGTGTAGTTAATATTAGCAAGATTAGAGATGCAGTTTCAGAAACCTTTATGTTACATACTCAGTGGGCAAAAAAAATTGAAAAATTTAGTTTTTTTTAAAATAAGGAAATCTTTATTGCAAAACTTTTTTTTCTTCAGAAATCATTACCAAATCTTGTTAACCAGTCACAAGGCATCCTAGAAGTTATAAAACCCAAATTATGGGGGAAACATCTTTCTAAAGCAAAGGACAATTGAACATAGGGGAAAAGATGGCAACTTCTGCATCCTTGCAAGATTAGGCTAAGTAATAACATTATATGGAGGTTGAACTAAATAGCCTCCATGCTGCTTCCCATCTAGAAGAGATTTTTTTCATGTCTTAGTCAATTCAGCTAAATTCAAAGTATGTGATACAATGGGAAAAGCCCTAAATTTGGAGCCAAGATATCTCACTCCAAATCACATATGCTACTAATTATATGTCTGACCTTGGGCAAATTACTCAATTTTACTTAGTACAATAAATCTGTACATTGAAATACTTCGATCAGGTGACTTCCAAGGCCTCTTACAACTCTAGAACTATAATCTATGGTACTGTGATTATTTCAATTCTGAATCAATAATCCTTTGTTTTTTCAAGTCAATTGTTTTGCTTGAAGTCTTTCATAGATGCAGTTTTATATTACTCTCACAAAACAGAAAAGAAAAAAATTCACAATGTCACTGAAGAGTTGACAAGGTTAATTAACAGCAGCATCTTTGCTCATTCAACAAAGAGCAAAGTGTAGTGATTTACCTTACAAAGTACCAGAGAAATGCCTGGTTCTCCTCTGAACGTCTTGGAAATATCATTGTTCTGTTTCGTTCTGCCATCCAACATTTACACCTAAAAAACCATAAGTTGTACTTCAGTGAGTTTTGTTTGCAGTTATATACATATGTTGTGAACTTGCACACTTTTTGTTTGATAGGTATTACGTCATCGTGTGTCCAAGAATGCAGAAAATGCTATGAAAGTGCTAGGTAGGTAACACTATGGCAGGTTTTGCTCTCACTATATGGTTAGCATATTATAAGCACATTTCAAAATCCTGTGTTTCAACAGGTTCAGAGATTGTATGGGTTCCATACAATTCAAATTCTGAATGGAACATATTAGAGATATATGCCTTTTCTCTTGCAGAGAATTACAATCACAAGAAAATGGTTTCAGTCTCCAAAGTTTTAGCCTCATGTTCTTTTTTTTATATTACATCACTTAAACTGTAATTATTTTTCAAATAAGCAGCTGTTCTAAAATATAAAGTAAAAAGCTGTTCAGAAGTAAACTTATTTTTTTTTGTTTTTTTAAAGATGGGGAACTTGAAGAATTGAGGGAGTAACATGATTTGGCAAAGGTCACCTAGTTCCTTATGTTAGAACCCTGACATTGCTAAGTATCTTGACAAAATCTGAAAAAAAATTTTCTCAATAGCATTTTATTTTTCCAAATACATATTTTAATAATAGCTTTTTATTTTCAAAATACATGCAAAGAGAGAAAACATTCACCCTTGCAAAACACTTTGTTCCCAATATTTCTCCCTCCTTTCCTCCCACCTTCCTAGACAGCAAGTAATCCAATGTATGTTAAACATGTGCAATTCTTCTATGCATATTTTCACAAATATCATGCTGCACACACATAGACAAAATCAGATCAAAGAAGAAAAAATGATAAAGAAAAAAAAAGCAAGCAAACAACAAAAAAGGTAAAAATACTATTATAATTCAGTTCCCATAATCCTCTTTCTGGATCCTAATGGCTCTCTCCCTCACAAATCTACTGGGATTGGTCTGAATTACCTCATTGTTGAAAAGAGCCAAATCCATCACAGTTGATCATCACATAATCTTGCTGTTGTTGTGTATAATGTTCTCTTGGTTCTACTCATTTCATGTAAGTTTCTCCAGGCCTTCTGAAACCATCCTGCTGATCATTTCTTATAGAGCAATAATATTCCATAACACATACATATACCATAATTTATTCAGCCATTCTCCAACTGATGGGCATCCACTCAGTTTCCAGTTCCTTGTTACTACAGGAAGGGCTGCCACAAACATTTTTGCACATGTGAGTCCTTTTCCCTTTTTTATGATCTCTTTAGGATACAGACCCAGTAGGGATCTTCTGGATCAAATGGTATGGATAGGTTGATAGCTCTTTGGGCATAGTTCCAAATTTCTCTCCAGAATGGTTGGATCAGTTCAAAACTCCACCAATAATGTATTAGTGTCTGTTTTCCCACACCCCCTCCAACAGTTATCATCTTTTCCTGTCTTCTTAGCCAATTTGAGAGGTGTGTAGTGGTACCTAAGAGTTGTCTTAATTTGCATTTCTCTAATCAATAGTGATTTAGAGCTCAATCTAGTTTTCTTTAGATTATGCTATACTGTCTCCAACATATTACTAGGAAACTTTTAAAGTCCCTTCCAGTTAGAAAATTTCACTAATCTATGATCCCTAGCTAATGCTATAATATAATTAATGAATTTTTCAGTATGCTTTTTAAAATAAACTCTTTCTATGCCATTATGTTAAAGAATGGGTATCTTACCATTTTCCTTGTAAGATTATAGAAGCAGAGGCTTCTGTTCATCCCCCTAATTTTATAGATGAGAAAGCTGACATCCAAAAAGGTTAAAATTCTTGCAGTGAGGTAGATAGAGGCAAGATTGAACCCAAGTACTCTGATTCTAGGATTAGTTTTTTGTTTCTTTGTTTTTTAAAGCAGTTGAGTTTGAGTTGTCCAAGGTCACACAGCTAGTAAGTGTCAAGTGTCTGAGGCCACATTTGAATTCAATTCCTCCTGACTCCAGGGCTGGTGGTCTATCCATTGCACTACCTAGCTGCCTAATACTCTGATTCGAGAATCAATTTTTTTCCATGTTGATCCCTTCTTATGTTTTTGACCATGATTTCAGATTTCTGCAATTTTTAGTTTTATAATTGTGCACAAGTAGATCCACAATTTCATCATTATAGACACTCTCACCAACTATGCACACTGAAACTTGTTCATGTCTTCTCATTCTAAGCATCTTTCATCATTCTCTTCCAATGATCTTCCACAAAGGACTCACCCAAGGATGTAGAGGGCTTACTTTAGGTCTTTTTGTATTTTTTGGGCACCTGAAGGGTCTTATGTTTTATCCCTCATTTTCACTCCCTGACTGGCTCACTTTCATGTGTACGTTTATACATGCATACATTTCCTTAATAATATTCCCAGTTTCGTGACAAAATCTTAACCAAACATAACCGTGAGATACTCATGATAGAGTGGCCCAGTGTTCTCAAAGGCTATGCCAGAGTCCTGGCATAAGTTCTGGTAGTTTCTACTATGCTAGAAAGTGTCTGGGTACAATCCAAGTAACAACCTGAATCTTCCATTCAAAGACCAACCCACCTGAGAACACAGAAATGTACATATCCCCTCTACTCTGGCTGGGAGGTGATAAAGAGTTTTACAATAGCAACCCATGAAGTCCAATCATTTCCACTGTTTTTTTATGTAGTAAAGTAAGAATTGATCAGGATACTCCTGATCAATGTACTTTGCTTTAATGCAGTTAATGTCATCAATGAAGATAAGAAATAGATAATGAACATTTTATAAAGTGTAAAGATTGTCAGTATGGTGTAGTAGAATGAGCATTGGGTTGGTAGTCAAGATACTTGAATTTTATTCTTAAATCTGATATTACAAAAAATAAGATTCTAAAAATAGGAAAAATCTATTTCTTTGTATTCTTAGCAAATACTCAGAAAAACAGGACAATATATGGTCTCTGATGAATCTTAATTTAAGATTACATCTACATTACACTAGTAACCTTTAAAATCTTTCTTGTGACTTGCACATCTATTATTTACTCCTCAATTCTTCCCAAGTTGTAAATTATTCATAAGTAATCTCTGAAGGGAATTAAAATTATGCACTAAGATGACAGGCTGAGTAAATGTTTTGCCCAAGGAAAAGAGAAGAGCTATGTGAGGGAAACAGAATAGTGTAGCTAGTTTGTTCTACTTTTCCCTAGAGTACTGAATTAGAAGCAATGATTGGAAATTATATAGAAAGACATATTTCAGCTCAAAAATAAGGGCACATTTCCTAACAATTGGAGCTGTACAAAAATGATTCTACCTAAGAACAAAAGGGGATAATTCCCTTTCACTTGAGCTCTTCAATAGGAACTTCTGTGACATCTCTTGTTGGTTATATTACTGGCTTAGGTAGAAGTTGGGTTAGATGATCTCTAAAATCATTTCAGGTCTGATATTTTGGAATCATATCCCTTGCAACTCTTTCTTCTTTCATTACTTATAAACATAACTTGAGAAACTTTGTGATGAAATATTAATAAATTGATCAAGTTAATAAATACAAAACCAATAATGGCTTTTATGTTCCATTTATGATGCAGCATTCTGTTCTGAATCATCCTTAAAAGTCTTCATCCATAAAATGGGATGTATACTGTGACATCCATTGTAGTGCTCTTGGTACCTATCACAGTGCCTTGAACCTTAAAGATACTTTGTGTATTGAATTTAGTTAAACAAACATGCTAAAGCACCATGATGCTTGTGGCAATTCCCAATCATGTGTTAAAGGGGAAAGGGAAAGTTAAGTGAGGATAAAACTGGGAAGCTAGAATTAGTCAGGCCAGTGGGGGAGGGAGGGTAGGCATGAGATTGTAATTGAGGGAATCAGAAGAAAATGTACAGACACTGTAAACTTAGAAAGAGGAAGCTGCTATCAGTAGTCTAGACAGGTGCCATCTCTGAGAAGACAGGCTCTATTAAGTAGCCAGAGATCCAAACTAAGTAGGAGAATACAAGTAGGAGTATCACCTAAGCATAGAAAGCAGCAGTTTGATTTCCGAGAACCAGATCAGGCTGGAAGACGTATGTTGCATTATAATGTAAGTATTTAAATTAGTGTTCAGAAATCCAGACCAGACCAGAGGATACTAGAAAAATAGACTGCAAGTGTACAAGGAAGAGTTTATACACAGAGTATAAACTAAAAATCAGAGTAGAGTCTTGTTGGTACCATAAAATAAGGTTGAAATTATAGATCATGAGATAGGACTGTTTTCCTGTTTACTTGCTTTTAAGCATCCTCCTCCTTAGCTATTGTTTAATAGCAAATTTGTGACAGAGGCAGAGAACCATAACAATTCCTTTCATCTACCCCCTTCACCTCTGTCCTCACAGTTCTAAAAGAGGCACATGCTACTCTCCCTTTCATATAAATCTATAGAATTTTACAGCAAAGACTTGAGCTTTAAACCAGCTGACTCATAACATAATAAAAACATCATCTGTTTCTTTTCAGGTTATTTAGAATATGACCATCCTGATATTGCCATCACTATGAAAACCAAGGAGGAAATTAACACTTTGCTTCAAATGGCTTTAGAGATTCTTAGGAGCTTAGAAGCAAAAGGAATAATCAATAAAACTGAAGTTACTGAAATACAGAAGGTAATCAGGATAATTCCACCAATATTTATTAGATTGTAATTTCTTTGTAGGCAGTCTTTCTTTTGTCTCTTTTTGTGTTCCCAGTGCTTAGCATGGTACCTGGTACATAGTAGGTACTTAATAAATGATTATTTATTGATAGTTATTGTATAGAGCTGAGCTTAAAACTTCAACTTTTTTCTAACAATTATCTGTAAAATAAAAATACTTGATTTACTAGAATCCTTGCATAAAATCATTTAACACACTGCCAGAGACTACTTTGGTAAACATCATTCATTTTGCAGACTTTTTTCCATTCTTGGTTTTCTAACAGTTCAGACATCTCCTGGAAGGTTATAGCAAAAGGCTAAAGGAAAAAAGGATATTCTGGGCATATAGTTGGCTATCATAATGGGGAAGTTGAATTCTATGACTGCAAATGTGGTACTTAGGCATTGTAACAGTGCATTAAGAATTGATGCAAGAGAAGTAG
>JAJPUD010000967.1:103527-193823 GCA_023553655.1 Myrmecobius fasciatus
GAATGTGGGGAGGGGGAACAATGGAGAGAGGAAGCTGGGTTGGTCAGAACTATAAAAGCAACACCCCCTTCCCCACAATATATACCAATATGAAGTAAGCTGTGATCAAAGACTCTAAAAGAAGACTCTGTCTAGCACAGAACACAAAGATTCTGACCTTTCCCCTTTTTTATTTAGCATTTTATTTTCTCCAGTTACATGTAAAATCAATTTTTAACATTCATTTTTAAAACTTTGAATTCTAGATTTTCCTCTCTCACTACTCTCTTACTTCGTCTCTCACTATTCCCCACTCATTGATAATGCAAGAAATTAGCTATAAGTTATACACGTGTAGGTCATGCAAAACATTTCCCTAATAGTCATGCTGTAAAAGAAAACAGATAAAAAAAACCTTTCAAAAATAAAGTAAGTTTTAAAAAAGAGTGCTTCAGTCTATATTCAGGTGGAATCAATTACTTCCTTGGGTATGGATAACATTTTTTATCATAAGTTCTTCAGAGTTGTATTGGATCATTGTATTACTGAGAATAGCTAAGTCATTCATAGTTGATCATCTTACAATATTGCTGTTATTCTGTACTTTACACTTTGCATCAGTTCATGGGAATCTTTCCAATTTTTCTGAGAGCATCCTGCTTATCATTTCTTATAAGTAAATTACAGTTTATTCATCCATTTCTTAACTAATGGACATCCTCTCAATTTCTAATACTTTTTTCCAGAAAAGAACTGCTATAAATAATTTTGTATTTTGAACAGCTATAAATATTTGTGGCATTGCTATATTAAAGGCTATGCATGGTATTAAAACTCTTTGGTCATAATTGCTCTACAAATTGGTTGAATCAGTTCACAATGCCACCAACATTAATATCTCATTTTCCCCACCTCCTCTCCAATATTTGTCATTTTCCTTTTCTGTCTTATTAGTCAATCCAATAGGTATGTGGTAGTATTTCAGAGTTGTTTTAATTTGCACTTCTCTAAACAATAGTGAGTTAGTGCATTTTTTATGTGAGGTATTATTACTTCATCTAAAACTGTTTTTACTTTTTGATCACTTATAAATTGGGGAATTGCTATTATCTTTATAAGTTTGATTCAGTTTTTATATATTTTAGAAATGAGGCCTTTATCAGAGAAATTTATTTCAATTTTTCCCCACTTACTCTTGCTAACTATTTCCCCTATATATTTCTCCATTCTATTCTCTCTCTCCTTTCACTTTGACCTTCCTCAAAAGTGTTTTACTTCTGGTCATCCCCTTCCCCAATATTCCCTCTCTTACATCACCCTCATCGCTTCCAGTATCCCCTTCTCTTCCTACTATACTATAGGATATGACAGATTCCTATACCCAAGGGAGTGTATATGTTATTCCCTCTTTGAGCCAATTTCTGTTGAAAGTAACTTTCATTCTCCCTCAGCTCTCTCCTTTTCTCCAGTGTAAAGGCTTTTTATTGCTTTTTTAATGTATGATAATTTATACCATTAAACCTGTCTCTTCCCCTTTCTCCTAATACATTCCTTTCTCACCTCTTAATTTTTTTATATCATCCCTTCACATTCAACTCACACCTGAGCCCTCTGTCTATATGTATTCCTAACTGCCCTAATAATGAGAAAGTTCTTATGAGTTACAAGTATCATCTTCTCAGGAAGGTAAACAGTTTAATCTTATTAAGTTCATTATGATTTCTTTTTCCTGTTTATCTTTTTATGCTCCTTTAGATTCTTGTATTTCAAAGTAAAATTTGGATTGCTTAAAAATCCTTTATTTCATTGAATATCCATTTTTTTCCTCTAGAAGACTGTACCGTTTTGCTAGGTAGGTGATTCTTGGCTATAATTCTAGATCCTTTGTACTTCAGAATTGATCTTTTCTGTCTACTTGCAAAGTTTTCTTCTTGATCTGGGAGCTCTGGGATTTGGCTATAATATTCCGTGAGTTTTCATTTTGGGGTCTCAGGAAATGATTGGTGGATTCTTTCAACTTCTGTTTTATCCTCTTGTTCCAGAAAGTGCATTTTCCTTGAAAATTTCTTGAAAAGTAATGTCTAGGTTCTTTTTTTAATCATGGCTTTCAGGTAGTCCAATAATTTTGAATGATCTTTCCTGGATCTATTTTCCAGGTTATTTGTTTTTTTCCAATGAGATATTTCACATTGTCTTTCATTTTTTCATTCTCTTGTTTTTGTTTTGTTTCTTGATTTCTCATAAAGTCATTAGCTTCCATTTGCTTAATTCCAATGTTTAAGGAATTATTTTCTTCAATGAACTTTTGTTCCTCCTTTCTCATTTGTCCAGTTTATTTTTAAAATTTAAAGAGGTTAAGTGGCTTTAAAAAATATTTGTCCAATTCTATTGCATTCCATTTTTACTTTGGTGCAATATAGACTTTTCCTGCTGACCTTCCAACTTGTCCTGGGTTAAATAATTGTTTCTCTCCACATGTTTGTGGATTTTGATTCTTTGAAATTTGTTTAGACTCATTATTTAAAGGTATTTGAAAAACCTGAGGGAGGACTCCTACAAGAGTCTTCCTTTACTTCACTATCTTGGCTTCTCCTTGAATTCTAGATTTCTGATCTTTCTACTGGGTTTTACAAGGGTCATCTAGGGCACATAAGATCATGACATATGTTACTAAGATAAAGCAAGAATAGAAATTGAAGTCCTGAAAAGAAAACCAGGAGAGTGCATCAATATTAAGAGGTTCTATTATCTCTTTGGATGATACCTTTATGTAGGGATAGGCATCCCACCACTTCAACTCATACCACCATCACCAATTTGCAGGATAGATGCCCAGAGAACAGTTTATCCAGGTTCAAAATTCTCCAAGGTGTCTGCCACACACAGACCATGGAGAGAGTCATTGTATATTTATGCATTTCTGTTGTTTCTCTGGATCTCAACTTCTCTTTATCTCTTAATAATAGCTTTTATTCATCTTCATTATCATACTTTTCCCCTGGTTTTCTCCTTTACTCCAAGAGCAGTTTTCCCTTCATTAGGATAGTTCACTCACATCTCATATAACTAGTAATTTTATCCTATTTCCTGCCAAAGAAGCAAGATATGGTAGAAAACAGGCAAGAAGTTCTTATAGCTTTACTTAAGTTGCTGGTTATTTTATTAGTCCACAATTTTTGGATCCAAACTGTTTATTGCTGAAGTTTCATTTAATCCTTTCTTTATTATTAATTACTTATGCTCTATAAATGTATCCATTATACATTGTATTTATTTTTTCCCCTGGTTTTCCAGTAAAAATTATTTTGGAGATAATGACGTTATTCTTGTTACCTAAGGGTAAGACGAATCTCATTTTTCTCTATAGGGGCAAAGAAAGTAACAAGTCTTAAGCATTTTGAACACTGGGAGAGCCAGTGGAATTGATATAAAGGCTGAAAACACAAAGGGAATTAAGCTAAGGCCAGTTAAGGATATTTTTTGTTGTTCAGTCATTTTCAGTGAATTCTATCTCTTTGTGACCCTATTTGGGGATTTTTTTTTAGCAAAATATCAGAATGGTTCCACTTCCTTCTCCAACCTATTTTATAGATGAAGGAACTAAGACAAATGGGGTTAAAAATCACACAACTAGTAAGTTTCTGAGGCTAGATTTGACCTCAGGAACAGGCAGCTTTCTGACCCCAATTCTGACACTTATTCATTGTGCCACATAGCTACCCCAAGGTATATATAGGTGTATATGTGTGTATATATATATATATACCTATATATAATTTTTCCCTACATGGAATTTGGTCAAATGTGAGTCATAAAAGTGAAAAGTAATACTTAGAAGATCTATTTCTATCATATTTATAAATCAGGCTGAACAAGCTATTAGCTGTTAATAGAAGTAAACATGAACATCCTCACCACCAGCAACAAGATAAACTTGTTATTCTGGCTCATTACTAAGTGTAATGTGGGCCTGCAAAAGGCCATAAACATCAGGATGTTCAGTAAAGATTCATTAATGATGATGTTGATCAATGTCATTGACTAAAAGGTAGATAAAAACATTTAGGCTGGAAAAATTCTTTGAAGTTATAGCTATTTTTAACCAAATGTCTATGTTAAATAATACTGGAGAAAGAAAATAAAAATGTTATCCATAGCATCTGAGCAATCACAACATAAGGAAGTAGTAGGAGAGGAAAGGAGTCATCATTGGAAAGTTAGGTAAGAGGAAGGAAGATGGAAATTTCAGAAGAAAAAAACAAAGAAAATATCATTATGTTGGCAATAACTGTTTTAGAGATTCCATCAAAGCTAGCCAAGACCAAATCTCTTTTTGGTTTGCTTCATAGATAATTATTGCTAAAAAGAAAGATATGCTTGATTTTGAACCCGTTATCAGACTTCCCTCTCTTGATGAAATGTTATACCATATTCCATGGCTAAATAAATCAGAAGTCCACATAAATTTCATTAAGGTAAGGTAATATTTTGACTTCTATTTATTTTTACTTCCCTTCTTACTCTCTCATGTTTTGTTTTAATGCTTTTCTTCTGAGTCTGTTTTTGAAATTACTTCATTTTGTTGTTATTTATCTTGTCTTCCTCCAAACAAAAACATCATTCTTATCTGAACATTGGTGATTTTTAGAAAAAAGTCAAAATCTTGACCTTTGATTGTGGAAATAATATATTTGAAGAAGGTGATGATCTGACAGGAATATATCTGATTATCACTGGAATGATAAAGGTAAGAGATTCATAATTGCAAAATATGCACTAAGGTGATATCATCAAAACTTTATAACACCTTATAATTTTTTAAACTTTCCCTTGTTACTCACTGCCTGTATTACCTTGGTCAAAACATTTGATCTCTGTAGGCCTTAGTTTCCTCATCTGCAACTAGATGATTTCTAAAGTCTCTTTCAGTGCTACAATCCTATGAACTTTCCCATCTTTACTATACAAATAGACATGGAGGGACTGTTATTGAGAAAAGCATTTTAAAAAAGCCAGTTCAGAAAGAACCTATCCACAAAGCAGGGTTAAATCATAATAGATTATGTAAGCCAAGTATTAAATTTTAATATTCACAAAGTTTACAGAGGTCAAATAATTTATTCCCAAGTCTGCTAGTTTTTGTAAATTAGGATTTGGACTCTGGTCCGAAGTTCAAGACATTTTTGATTATATCAAAATCTCTCCTCTAGAGATTTGTGTGGAATAGAGATTAATGACTGCATACCAATCTTTTCAGTTATACTCAGAAATGGGTAACAATCATTACCAATAGATTTACTTCATTAAATTGAGTGGAAGAAAATTAAGTGGTTAGGAATATAAAGGAAAAAAGCAATACTTGTTTACCCTCAAGAAGCTTTCATCCTTCCAAAGGGATCTAGTTGGTATACAAATAAGGAAATACAAAATAATTTGTGGAGGAAGAAAATATGAATGACTTGACACATCAGGGAAAACCTCAGAGAGTAGGTGGTCCCTGAACTGTACCTTAAAGGAACATTAGTATTCAGAATTGCTGTGCTGAAGTGAGAATTTATCTAAAGCAAGTGATAGAAATGGTAAAGAGAGGGGAAAATTTAAGTTAGTATAAAAATTAATTTCTAACAATTAGAATTATTCCAAAACAAAATGAACTGTCTCAGAAATTAATTAATCCTTCCTCACTAAAAAGTTTAAAACAAAAGACTAAATGATCACCTGCTGGGGTTCTTTTTGAACTCAAATTCAAATAGTATAATCTCTATAATCACTGAGTATAATCAGAAAAAAAAAATCTAGGCTATCAAGGAGTTTGAAATGAAGATGTTCAAGAGGACAAAAGAAGAAAAGGATTATAGAAGGGTTTGACCAACACGGACAAGGATGAGCATAGAAAGTCTTGCCCAGATATTTGGCAGAAGAACCAGCCCACTTCAGATATTTATTGAAAACAAACAAACAAATAAATAAATTTGTCATTTGCCCTCAACATATGGGTTGCTGCCTTCTTCTCTTCTCCAGAAAGGGAAAAGGGAGTTAGCCACAAATAATAAGCTGTGTCTGGGGCATAATTCACAAGGTAGGAAGAATCATTAAAAGCAAGACATTTAAAGGACATTTTCCTGCCACTTCATGCCACCCCCTCCATTTTGTGATGATCTTTTAAGAATTATTTTTTCCAAAAGAAATAAAAATTGCAAAAATCAAATTATTCAAAAGTATTAGGATAGATATTCAAGAACAGCGTGAAAATGAGCTACAAATTGAGTGACTATTTGGAATGGTGTTTTGTTTGGTTCATTAAGGGGTTTGGGGTGGGGTTTTTTCCCCTTTGGTAGAGAGTAATGAAGAATAATTGTATGTTTTATCTTGTTCCTTGTTTGTGAACAGCGAAAGAGTACCTACCCTGATTTTAGAATGGACCAAATGCCCTCAGATTCAGACCATAACAATCAGATGACCTATGCGGACTATCTCATCAGTGGGGCAATCATAGGAGAAATAAACTGCTTAACTAATGAACCTGTGAAATATACTGCCACCTGTAAAACTGTAGTAGAGGTCAGGAAACATTTTGCTATGGTTTCCTCTTCCCCTGATAATTGCTTCCTCTTATTAATTATTACATGTAAATTCATTAATAAAAATATTTCTATATTTAATACATTTGCATGAGTTGAGAATGAGGGCATAAAAATGTTTATGAAGGAACAAAACCTGCATATGATAGATGTTTATTAAGGTCCACATTTTTTCCCAATGTAATGAATTTTTTGCTGAAGTTGGTTTATGAAATTCACTATATATCATCATACTAAGGGAAGGGTATCAAACAAATTAGTTCATGGATGATACTCATTAAGATTTATTATTCACAATATTGAGATGATTTCTTCTATCCAATTAATTGATTTTATGTTAATACATGCAATAATAAATATTTGTTATTGTAGTATATATGCATGTAATTTTGCATTTGTTTATGTATTATGTATAATATAATATGTAATAATAAATATGAGATAACTAGATGACTCAGTGAATGGACCTAAAATCAGAAAGACCCGAATTCAAATTTCATGAGCTGTGTTACCCTAAGAAAGACATTTACTTCTGTTTACCTTAGTCTATTAAAGAAGGAAATGCTAGACCTTTCCAGTATCTTTGCTAAGAAAGATTCATGGGGGTTCACAAGCAGTTGGATATAACTGAACAGCAAATTATGTAAATATATAAATATATGTATAATTAATACATATCCTAACTACATAATTGAAACTTAGCAGCCAGCTTTTCTGAGTTTTTTTTTTCTTTTCATTTAAACTACTAGTTGCTACTACTAAATTTTACAATAATAAGAATTATTATTCAGTTGTTTTCAAACATGTCTGACTCTTTATGATCTTATTTGGGGTTTTCGTGGCAAAGAAATTGGAATAGTTTGCTATTTTCTCCTCTCATTCAATTTACAGGTGAGGAAACAGGGTTACATGACTTGCTTAGCTTCATATGACTAATAAGTGGGTCTGGGGCCAGCTTTGAATTCAGGTGCCTCTATCCAGGACTCTGTCCATTGTATTACCAAGTGGCCTCAAATCTTACCAGTATTCATGTAATTTGTTTTCCTTGTGGATAGGCCTCTCAAAACCTACCTCTGACTACCAGAATTTGGTATTGTTTATACATTTGTTTTTAAATGTGTTTCAAAAGGCTGACTTTGAAGGCACTGGACTTAGCCATTTCCTACCTCTGTGACTTGGTCATGTCACTTCATCTCTTAGAAATTCAGTGTCTTTGAATTTGTAGAAATGGAGTAAATAACCTCTAAAGTTTCTTTGGTGGGCATTTTTTTAATCTCCTAAAAAACATAAAACAATTCCTGTAAAAAAAATAAACATCATAAATAATACAAAATATTCCCTATCTACCCTCTGCATCAGAGTACTGGGCCTGGAGTCAGTTAAGATCCATTTTCCTGAGTTTAAATATGTCCTCAAATACTTAGTAGCTATGTAATTCAAGCAGGTCACTTAATCCTATTTACCTTAGGATGTGTAAGTTTGTAAAATGAGCTGGGAAAGGGAATAGCAAACTATTCTATTATCTTGGCCAAAAAAAAAAAAAACACCAAATGGGGTCACAGAGTTGTGTGTGACTGAAACAACTGAACAACAATTACCCCCAATCACTATCCCATCTCCTAAAAAAATCCATCAAATTATAGTGGGGAAAATTCTGGATTTAGAATCAATTGTACAAATGTGTTCAGTGCCCTGATTCTGTGATTAATGTTCCTGGGGGGACAGGAGCAGAATAATACATGTGATATCTGCCTCAAAAGACTATTGTGAAATTCATATTCACATATATAAATCATTTTGTAAATTTTAAAACAAGATGACTCTAGATCACAGTGGAAATTTCTGAGACATGTGGGCAAATCATTTTAATGTCCTTGGGCTTCAGTCTCATCTTTATAATGAGGGGGTTAGAGTAGATGGCCTCTGGTGTTATTTCTAGCTCTAGAGCTCTGGACCAATTTAAAAATCAGTTATCATAATTACTGTTCCCTTTAACATTGAATTGTCAGAAAAACTATAGAAAAGTACTAGGATTTTGATTCAAAAGGCATATTGGGACTAAATTATAGAGGGCTTTAAACACCAAACTAAGGAGTTTGCATTCTAACCTAAAGCTAATGGGCCAGAAGGGTTCTGATGGCAAAATAAGGAACCTATTACTTTAAGAAAAACCTATCATCAGCCTACTAAAGGAGGGAAATGTCATCATTATTATTGCTATTTTTCATTTTACAAAATATTTTCCTAATAAAAATCTTTTAATAACTATGTAAATATTATTCTTCCTAATTTTTAAAATGAGAGAAGAAAAGAGGATCAGGGAATTTAAGTTATATCTCTGAAGTCACATGATATTAGTATGACAACCTAAATGAAAATCCAGGTCTCTTTTGTTCATGCTCTTCATACTGCAATGTGCTTTCTTCTATATTAGTTCATTCAATCCAAACAATTGGCAAGAATACATGTGTTTTGCCTTTGACAAGCTTTCTTGCTTTTTCTTCCCAGGAAATTGTGTAGAAAACATTTCATAACATTTACTGTCAATTATAGTATATAATTGAATATACTACATACTATTATAATATGTAGAATATAGTATATACAGCTTCTAAAATGGAAGTCTACAGCACTGGTATTCCCAGGCCATCTCCAATCATCCTGACCTATATCTGGCCACTGGACCCAGGTGACTCTGGAGGGGAAAGTGAGGGCAGCTCTCCCTCCCTTAAATCCAATTCACTTGCATGTCATGGAATCACCTCTCCAATGTCCTGGTCTTCTTCAAGAACAAAGGAAAATTTACAGCCACCGCCACCACCTAAAGCACAGTTCTATCTTACTGAATGTTCCTTAAACATCACATTCCTTTCCTATTACAGTCTTTTCACTGGTATCCTCCATACTTAGAAGCACTCCCTACTTCTTTCCATTTCTTGGAATCCTAGCCTAATTCAAAACACACACCTGAAAAACCTTGCATTTACTTTGTATATGTTTTGAATTTGCTTTTATAGATACATATTGTTCTCCCTGTTGAAATGGAATGAAAGAATGATTGATATGCATGATTAAGATGATTTAAGAGCAGGTTTCTTTTTTGCCCAAGTGCAGTAATAATAGTAGGTGTTTAGTAAATGCTTGTTGGTAGATTGATCTTCAGCTAAAGAGTTTACATGATGCTTTTTCCTTTCAATGCTTTCATACTCATATAATATTTGAAAGTATTTCTGTGTCCACTATTGTACCAGATGTCATATGTGATACAATATGTATAGCACAAGTCCTTGTCCTGTCCTCCAAAAAGAGAGATTACGTGTACACCAATAACTAAAGCACAGAGCATGGTATGAAAGAACAAAGACAGCTAAGTTCACTTGAGGATATAGGAGGTCTGGACTTGTGATTTCTTCAGGATAGCAAAATGCTAGAGTAGAAACTTCCTCTGCGGGTAGAGACGGGGCAACACATTTTAAATTATAATTAAGAGATTTGCCAATGTGAAGCTAAGTGATTTATTCAGGGTCACATGTTATCAGAGACAATACGTAAATTTTAGCTCATCCTCACTCTAAGGCTGGCCTTGTCATAGATATAAGAAATAATACCTCACAAAGCTTATGTATTTTTATACCTACAGAATTCATGGGGGCAGCTAGATGGCACAGTGGATAGGGTACCAGCCCTGAACTCAGGAGTACTTGAGTTCAAATACAACCTGAGGTACTTAATGCTGTGTGACCCTCAGCAGGTCATCTAACTCCAATTGTCTCATCAAAAACAACAAAAACCCAAAATGCATGTACTATTTAGTTGGGGACACTCATGTTGAGTTTTAGATCTCAAGAGTTCTAAATTCTGATCATCAGCAGCAGATAATTTAGCTATTTTGTTTATGGGTTGCCTCAAAAATGCATTTTCAAAATGAAGAAGCACATGTACAACCTCTTATCATTTCTATAAACTGGAAAACCCTTTTTCTTCAGAACTTGATGGCAAAGAATATTTTCACCTTTCTTAATGTGAGCATTGAAATAAGAAATGCTTTTAGATGTGACATCTTCCTCCTTCCTTTTCCAGACCTATTTCATCCCCAAAGAGCATTTGTATGAAACATTTAAAGAATGCTGTCCTTCCATAGAATATAAAATATGGCTCAAGTTGTCACTTGGTGTTGGGGCTCAAAAAGTCAAGGAAATTTTGGCTTATGAGGTGAGATGCTAATTGCCCTTTCCCCTTTCTAGCTCATCTAAAAACACTAAGTATACTTATACTTCTTAAATGAGATGAATTTTCATACACAAATAATATGTTATTTCCTTTTTTTCTTGTAGAATTGGGCATACAACCTGCAATTACAGCTCTGTAATGTGTATGTGAGAGATGTACCCATAGGTACCAAAGTTGACATTTATGATGAAACTGTGAGCTATGTTATTCTTGTATATGGAAGTGCAAAAGATTGTCAGTTACAGGAAATACATTTTGCACCCACACTAATTCCTAAAACGTGTCATCAGGTAAATGGATGGCCTTATATGACCCTAGGTAATATTCCATATATTTTATTATATAATAGTATGTAATATGGTTTCTAAAAAAGGTAAATGTTATCTTAGACTATTAATAGAAGTATAAGATCATCCAGTGCAAGAGATATAATAGTGCCATCTTTTGATGTTCCAAATATGTTTGATTTTCTGATCTTGATGTCATATTTAATAGATACATTGACAAACCTAGACAATCCAGTAGAATTCAAGTTCTTTGAAATGAGGAACCACTTTTGTTTTTGACTATGTGTTTTTGGCATCTGACAAAGAACCTTGCATAGTAGATGCTCAATAAATGCTGATTGAATCAAATTGGAGAAAAACCAAATAGTGAAAGAAAATTTCATGTAATGACTAGTTGAAGGAATTTGTAATATCTAGTCTAGAAATAAGAATACCACCATTAATATGTGATATTCAATGAGGTCACTACCTTCAAATGTTTCATCAAAGATTTCTATGTAGATAAGGCAAGAGACTTGTTTGGCCTAAGTCTAATAGGTAGAAATCATAGACTGTCAGATACAGCTTAGTAAAGGGAAGAAACTTCCAAAAATTAGACTTCTCCAAATATTCAACAGGCTAATTTCTTAAGTATGAGTTTTCTGTCATTAGAAATATGACTGAGATTCCTACATTGCATAAAAGATTAGGTGACCTCTACAATCCCTTTCAAATCTTTATTTCTAAAATCTATGTCTTTTTAAGTTACTGTATCCTCTGTAGATTATAATACTGATATATCAAGGATCTGCAATTTTGTGGATTGTAAAACTCTACCAATACAAATTCTCAACCAAGTTTTAGTGAGTGTCCTGGAGATCAAAGTAGTTAAAAGACATACTTCTGTCAGAAGTAGGATTTGACCCCTGCTCTTCTTACTGATTACAAGACTAAGTCCATTTGCTAACTACGAAGTATGGATCAATTCTCTACTGGTTGTGCCAATATTGGCCTAAAATTAACACCAAGAAAACAAAGGTACTCCATCAATCATCACCATACTATCTATATGTGGAACCATCAGTTACAGCAAATGGTTTTGAATGCTGTGGACAAGTTCACTGACTTTAGAAGTATACTTTCCAGGTATGTGTATATATGGTAATGATGTTGACACATGCATTGCCAGAGCTATCTCACTGGAAGTTTCTGAAGAAAGAGTGGGAAAGGAGAGGTATTAGACTAATTGCCAACCTAATTACCAATTACAAAACTAATTACAGAGCTGTTTTGCTAACCTCGTTGTTATATACGTATGAAACCTGGACATTATATCAGCAGCATGCCAGGAAACTGAATCTCTTCCATTTGAATTGTCTTAGGAAGATTCTAAAGATCACCTGGCAGAATCAAATACCAGAAACTGAAGTCCTTTCCTGAAGTAAAACTGCCTAGCATTCCAATTTTACTGCACAACTCCATTGGGCTGGTCACATTGTTTGAATGTCAAATGTATGCTTAACCAAAAGATTATTTTATGGAGAACTCAGGGCAGGAGCTCACAAGGAGGTCAAAAAAAAGCAATAACAAGGAATAGCTAAGTGGTGCAGTGGATAGAGCACCAGCCCTGAAGTCAGGAGGACCTGAGTTCAAATGTGGTCTCAGACACTTAACATTCCCTTGCTGCGTGACCCTGGGCAAGTCACTTAATCTCAAATGCCTCAGCAAACAAACACAAAAAAAAGAAAGAAAAGAAAAGAAAAAGCAATACAAGGACACTCTCAAGATCTTAAGAACTTTAGAATTGTTTGTATGACATAGGAGACACTGACATGCCCTCATTAGAAAAGATGCTGTGCTCTATGAGCAAAGCAGAATTGAATTAGCTCAGAAGAAGTGTAGGATATGCAAAGTTAGAGAGTCCACTCCACAAATGTTCATAGGGACTAGTTGTGTCGACCTATGGCAGAACATTCCAAGCTCATATTAGCCTAATTACCTATGATCAGACACATTAACTCAACTCTTAACAAAGTAATGTCATTTTGGGCCTTTTCAACAATGAAGGACAACAACCAGTCACCCAACAACCAACCAGTTGAATTAAAAAAAATTAACTCAGTAACTGGATTTTGATGTATACAAAGTCCTCCCAGACTGATAATTAACTGGTAATGAACCAAAATTTTCAGTAGTTACTCAGGCTGTTTTCTTAATACTTAAAAATACAAATAGAAAGCATTAACTAATCTAAGGAAAATGTGCTCTGAGGAGAGAAGTTCAATTTTAATTGAATATACTGTAGTGTTAATTCAGTCATTAATTTGCATTTTTTACCTTCTAGATACAAGGTATTGCAAAAATAACAAAAATACTAGTGATTCAGACATCAGTTGATCTAAAGAAATGCAGGACCAATACTAGACGCTATGTTCCTGTATGCAAACATGTAGCAAAACTTAAAGCTGGAAGTAAGTCAGATCTGGTTTTTTTTTCTAGTTTTCCTACTACAAAAAAAATTTATATCAGCATATTCTCAATTATACTTTTCAAATTAAGATGATGATTTAAACTCCAATCTTCTGGCCTCCAATTCCAAATTACTATCTCTGCTATCTCTCTAGAGATCATTAGAATTTCAAGATGCTCCATCTTTTATTCCTTCATATTTTTTATTCCTATTATTTTGTTTTTATGTTTATCCTCTTCCCCCATCCATTTCCCAAACCATGTCATTTCTGTATAATAACATCCCAAGGAAAAGGAGAAAAGAATACCGAAAAACAATTATGTCTATTATATTTTTACTTTCCTATGTCTTCTCAACTATATCCCCTCTCAAACTTCTACAAAACGCTCTGCAGAAATAGTCCTGCAATAATTATGCCACATTATAGGTTTAGAATTTGAATCCAAGATAAAACTATCTTAAACTTATTCATTGTCTTAATGGTTTTAAAACTGAATGAAGCTATTTGAGACACCATGTACTTCTTAGTCTGTTTACTTTCAAAAGTTATTTTCTCTCTCATATAACATAATGTATATATACATATATAATATGTATAATTATAATTAATTGGTGAATTAAATGCTATCAGTTCTATCTTTGGAGCATCTCTTCTTTATGTTCTCTTCTCTCCTCTGATGTTGCCACTAGTCTGATACAGGTCCTCATCATCTTATTCATGGACTGCTACAATAACCTACTCTAGACCATCCTCTGCTCAGTTGTCAAATTCATCTTCGTAGACCATGTTACCCTACCCCCATTCAATAATCTCTTAAATAATTGTTCCCTATTTCTTCCAGGATATCAAATATAGAATCCTCTGATGACTTTATTTTCTTTATTTTTTTATGAGCCAATAAAGGCTAAGTGACTTGCCCAAGGTCTCACAGCTTCCAATCATCTAGAAGACAAAAAAGTTTCTAGCTTGGAATGTTCCAAATAATGAAGCTTCCAGAGAATCTGGCATTCCAAAGAATGGGTAGGGAAAAGAGTGGGGGCTTATTAAGAAGACACAGGAAGGGACAAGACTATGGTTGGCTTTTCCATGATCACATTGACTGGATTGGGTTGGAGGAAGTATTGAAATCAGGTCCTTTTGACTCCAGGGCTGGTG
Source organism: Myrmecobius fasciatus (assembly GCA_023553655.1). Classification (NCBI taxonomy): domain Eukaryota; kingdom Metazoa; phylum Chordata; class Mammalia; order Dasyuromorphia; family Myrmecobiidae; genus Myrmecobius; species Myrmecobius fasciatus. Next base: position 118,210 of record JAJPUD010000967.1, read on the forward strand.
TTCTATCTACTGTGCTACCTAGGAGGCTCCTCTGATGACTTTTAAAACCCTTATTATTTTGCCCTGCTCTTACCATTCCAGCCTTCTTACACCTTCCTTTTCTCCATGTATTCTACAACCTATTGACATTGGCTTTCAAGTTATTCCTTGGACAAGACCCTCCATCTTGCAATTCTACTTTTTCACTATCTGTCTGTTATTCCTGAGGTGCTGTTCTTCTTTTCTACCTCCTTGAATGATAGTGCCTTTCCTCTATTGATTATTTCCAGTTTATCTAGTCTATATGCTGTTTGTATACCATTTTTTGCATAGTTTCTTCCATTAGGTTGTAAGGTCCTTGAGAACATTTTTTTGTTCTTGTTTTTTGTTTTGTTTTATTTATAACTTCATATCCTGAACACCTAGTATAAGACTTGGCATGTAGTAAATGCTTAATAAATGCTTATCAACTTGGTGATATTTAAGGAATAGTATCGATAAAAATAAGATTTTTTAAAAAATGATTTCTGATTCCCAAAGCTGAAGTTCCAAATTGACTCTAAATCCCTATTTGTATGAACTGGTATTGTTTGATTATTCTGAACTAATAGAAGATATCAAACATTCCCTGGTTATTCTAATATGATAGTCTTTTTATAGCATATCATGTGAAATCCCCCACAGATTCCATTTCGGAGAGGAACCTACCTTCAGACACCACTGTGGTAAATTAAAATAGTCATTCTAAGTTTGCTGTTATTATTGTCTAGTTGTTTATTTGTGAATGATTCTTTGTGACTCCATCTGGAGTTTTCTTGGCAAAAATATTGGCTTGCAATTTCTTTCTCCAGCTCATTTTACATAACCCTAAATAGAGTTAAGTGACTTGTCCCAGGCCCCATAGCTAGTGACTGAGGCTGGATTTGAACTCAAATCTTCCTGACATCAGGCCCAGAACCCTATCCACTGGGTCAAAGAATCTGCAGTTCCAAAGAATGAGTAGGTAAAAGGTGGGATAATAAGAAGTCACAGGAAGGGACAAGCTATGGTTTAATTCCATGACCACATTGATTAAACTGGTTTGGAACAAATGTTGAGATCCTTGAATGAACTTGATGATTCAAATTCCTGTAGCCCAACAAAACTACTGCCAGAAATTCTCCAAATCAAGAACCCTTGAAAACTTTCAACCTGGCTTTGGACCTTTACCACTGAAGCAATAGTGGGGAGCCCAGTATCAAAGTAGAATCCAAAGAGGAAAGGTGAAGATACAGTCCAGCATCATCCAATTACAACTGCATGCTGAAACTCAGGCTACCATATATGCCAATGAAATTTTTTTTTGCTCTAGAATTTTCTAGGCTACTTTTGTGTCTCATTCCTAGAACATGCTGAAATTGACAAAAATGGATATTAGTATATTCTATAATCACATTATATGCCAATATGAATAAAAATCAATAAAAGTATATATTTTGATTTGAAGAACCACTATGTTTCTCCACATTCTACCTCTCTGAGAGATATTTAGGTGGACATTGGATAGAACTCAGATCTTACCTTAGATACTTATTAGCAATACAGTGCTGGACAAGTCATTTAACTCTTATCTGTCTCAGTTTTCTCATCTGTAAAATGAGGATAAAAATGGCAACAACTTCTAGGGTGATTGTAAAGACAAAATGAAATAACATTTGTAAAATGTTTTACTAATATTAAGCACTATAGAAATGCTAGCTATTTAGCTAGCCACAGCAATAGTTGGAAGAGAGCCAATATTTAGCCATTTATTAATATTGTTGTTATCAAGAAGTCACTAGTTTCCTGTGGCCTTCCTTGTTGTCCAATATTTCTCCATTGAGAGGAGAGAGGGAAGGCACAGTTATCCCTTCTACAATATAACTTTCCACATCCTGATTTCAATATATCATGAGTCAGCATAAGAAATTAATTGGGTATTTGAGGGGAGTTTTGTGGAATTCATAGGCCAGCAGATTACTCTAAAATGCATAAAATATATGTATAGTATTATATAATACATGTTTTATTTTTTAATATCGTAATAGTTCAGACTTCTGTAGTAAAAACAAAGGGCCAAAAATTTTACATGAATTTTCTAGATTGTGTGTGTGGGGGGGGAGCACCACTCCTTTTATTCCCCATGATGTGGAAAGGGTAACTGTAATAAGAGAACAGACAGCTCTAGGGCACATGGAGTACTTGACTGACTATGAGATCCTAAGGAGTCAGGAGTGATGGGGACTATGGAACTAGGAAGGATCAACAGCACAGAGTTAACAACACAAGGGTGGTATCAAAAGGAGTCTCAGAAATCAGTCACTATACTATTTCTCATCTCCTAGAATTTTCAAAAACACATGAAAGATTGTCCTACTGATATCAGGGTGAACTTGGAGGCACTTGATGATTTCTGATTTCCTAGAACCTTCTGCTTCAGAGGAGAAGGTAAAGTACCTTTCTTTGAATCATATCATAGCCTACCATTAAAATGGTTCTTCTGAGGTTTTGAGTGTCAATTAACTATTAACTTGAGAAAGCTTTCTTTTCAAATAAAATCTCTTTGGTTCTGGTTCCTGGATATCCTTATTCTAGGTGACAACCTATGTTTCCTTATTCTCCTTTTATGTTTCTGTTAATTGTTTTCATGTGTATATGCTATCTAGAACAGCTCCCAATCAACAAGTCTTTATTAAACCTATTCTTTGTCCAGAATTATGCTAGGGAGAATATGAAGTAACTGTAAAATATAGTTCCTAGATATTTTTAGGAAGCTTATAATCAAGACCAAGAGATAGGTAGAACATATATACATGAAACAGTAACATTATATTGCAAGGCAGTAAAAAGGGTTACTGAATGATAGAAGACTTACTGGAGGAAATAGAAGTAACTCTGAACAAGAATTGGATCTTGAAATGTGAGGAGGATTTAGATAGGCTACAAAACAAAACAATAAAAGGGAAAACTGCTTTACAAAAGGCACAATGTTAATTTTGTTTTTAAAGAACATTGCAGGACAGTGAGTAGACCCCTAGATCAATCTTCTTAAAGGAAATGGATTCATACATAATAGTGATGAGAGATAATATTGGATATGTTGCTTAGGACTAGATCATGGAGGGTTTTGAAAACCAAGCTTAATCTAAAAATTTCATAGTTTAGAGGAGCCAAGGATTTTTAGCAGATGAATAACATAATGAAAGTGATACTTAAAAAAATAATATGGATATAATATGAAAGAGAATTTGAAGTTAGGTAAAACTGGAGGCAGAGAAGAGACACATTAAGAGACAATTGAAATAGGAAAGGAATATGAAAAGCTGAGTATGTGCATATATATACAAGGAATATGTATATACATAAATATAATTACAGACATTTGTATGTATATATGTGTATTTGTACATGGACACATATTACATGTGTGCATATTTGGTTTTGTCTTAAGCAATTACTTTTTCTAGTCCACTAAACCTTTTTTTAAATAGAGAACTATTTGCATATTTAAAAGGTTTTTAAACTACCAAGCTTGGTTCTAGAAAAGAGCCGCGAACATGCACCTTCCTTTCCTCTTTGCAGAGGTGGAGGGGGGGGAAACTAAAGATATATTGCATATATTATCAGGTATACAATACTGTATAGCTTTCCAGACACAGTTAATGTGTTGGTTCTGCTGAATAGCTATGTTTTAAAATCTTTGCTCACTTGCTATGGAGGAATATTTTCAGAAATGAAGGTGATATAAAAACAGAATAAATAAAATAAAAACTGTTTTAATAGGTTTAGGACTTTTAATTAAAATACAAATTGTTAAACACTGATTTTTTTTAATTAAAGCTTTTTATTTTTCAAAACATATGCATGGAAAATTCTTCAATATTAGCCCTTGCAAAGCCTTGTGTTCCAATTTTCTCTCCCTTCCCCCACACCCTCCCCTAGATGGCAAGTAGTCCAATATATGTTAAACATGATAAAAATATATGTTAAATCTAATGTATGCATACATATTTATACAATTATTGAAACACTTTGACTTTAAAGAAAGGGAAAAAGGAGTCCCTGAAGATGTAGATGTAGAACTTACCTTGTTTGAGTTAAACCTTGATTTGCCAAAAACTTACCCATACCAGTCAGAAAATAGCTCCATAGAAAAGAGCAAATAAGTTAACGTGAATTTGGAAAGCTTCAAAATTAAATAATGTGATATTTTTTCAATAATTTGGTTAACCATTCCCTTTACCATCCAAAAAGCTTTGGCAACAACATCAATTAGTAGAATTCAGAAGTAAAGATAAGGCCTGAACTAACCAAAGTTCATTAACAGATAACTGGCTAGACTATTGTTTCTATTTTCCTTTAGTGTTTTACTGCTGATACACAAAGGCTGAGTAACTATGGAAAAGTCAATGTATCCCAAAGCTTTGGGTTGTTTTCTAAAGACTATAAATTGCATAAAAAGGAGCAATGTCAATAGAGAGAATTTTCTGTTGGTTCTCTGTCTTAATGAAATCACAGGTCAGGTTCCTACCCTGAATTCCTTCTTTAAGAGGGAATGGATTGGCACAATGCTCCAGTTATTCACCCAAGTATTCAGGAAGTTAATCAGAACTTAATTGACCTTAATCTTCTATTCAGTTGTCTCACAAGAGGCCTAAAAAACAAAGAATCATGTCTCTCACACTCTATACTTCATTGCACAATATCCTTTCATTATCTTGGGATGCTAATCTGAATTAATTTGATCTACTGTAATTATTGTAATAGTTGTAGTTAATTATTAAGAATGTACCAGGGCAGGTAGGTGGCGCAGTGGATAGAGCACCAGCCTTGAAGTCAGGAGGACCTGAGTTCAAATTTGGTCTCAAACACTTAACTCATCCTAGCTGTGTGACCCTAGGCAAGTCACTTAACCCCAATTGCCTCAGGGGAAAAAAGAATATACCCTGATATCTCAAAAGTAACATCTTAAACATATATTTTTATCCTTTTCCTTAGGACTGGTTGACAAGACTGCCTTCTTTTCTTCTTTGAAGCATCCACTTTTTTGTGTGTATATGATATATATTGGCTATTGTCCTGTTGTGATGGAAGATGAAACTTTAAAGGTTCTATCATAACAACCCTTCAGTAAAATCTGGATTAGACTCATAACATTTTTCTTGAAGACTTTTTAGGCATATTCTCATATCTTTATGTTTTGTTCAAAGATCCCAATGTAAATTTCTGGTATATTTCTTACTCAAAGAGATTTGAAATAAGCTTATATCACTTAGTTAATATGTTAATATTAAATTTAAAATAACTATAATACTGTATTTTAAAATTAAAGTATCAATATTTGAATTTGAAACATTGTTGCTAGACAAAGAGTATTATTACCTTGGTTAATGCTGTCCTTGTGTTTTTTCTGTCTTGGATTTCATTCAGGGTGTCAAAATGAGAAACTTATTTCAAACTATTTGAAGAAACTATTAGGGGAAGCACTGAACATTAGAGCTATTGCTGTTTAGACATTTTCATTTGTATCCAACTCTTTGTGATGCCATTTGGGTTTTTTGAGGGGGGACAGAGATACTGGAGCAACTTGCCATTTCCTTCTCTAGCTCATTTTATAGATGAGGAAACTGAGGCAAAGTAGTTGTTATTTACCCAGGCTTGCACGTCTAGTAAGTGTTTGAGGCTAGATTTGAACTCATGAAAATGAATCTTCCTGACCACATTCTTTACCTACTTCATAATCCAAGGAGCAATCAGTGATCAGTGTGTACTTATATGTTCCTGAACCAAACTGTGGGGCTGAAACTTGGAGCAATTCCTACCAGACTTCTTTTTCATTTATTAGAACAGTGCAAAAGAAGAAACAAGTAGATAGTTGAGTTTCCTAGGAATACGCTACAGCAGTGAGGGAGTAGGAAGCTCAAGTGGCTAGGGTACCTGTATATATACATAGAAATCTTTCCTATGAGTTTGAAGTATGACTGCAAAATGTTAGGAACTCCATCATTTATGAGATGCTACAAATTTTATTTAGCAACTGACTTAGCAACTCCTTTTAGAATATCTAAATTTAAACTTTGCAAGTCTCACACAGGGAGCAGAGAGTTGATTTGAGGTATTAATTTAACAGCATAAAAAGATTTAAAAGAAAAAAAAAAACTGACCTGGAAAACAGGACAAGAGATGATTTAATAATCATAGCATTTCTTGAAACCCACCCCCTCAAAAAAAAGAGTTGAACACTATATTTCCAGAATCTCAAATGAAAGCCATTCAGATCTATTAGAACCAAAGGACAAAGTATAAATAGAGTCTACTAATCACCTCCTAATGAAAATTACAAAAGGAAAAGTCCTCTAAAAATCACAGTCAAAATTCAAAGATCTCACAGGAAAGAAAAAAAGTACAACACTCAGAAAGTAATAATTTAAGATCACATGTAGGAGCAAATAAAACCTGGGAATGAGAAGAATATAATTTTCCAAAAGGCATATGAGTAAAAACTTATAAACAAGAATAACTTATGCTACAATGTTGAATATAATGCTACAAGGAAAAATGGATCTTTAATGGAATAGAGGAGTTTCAAGAATTTCTGAAGAAAAGGCTAGATGTTAGCAGAAATTTTGAAAGTAGACATCTCTTTAGAACAGGAAGGGATTCTTAGTTTGATATTTATGGATAGATACCAGAAATCACTGAAATTAGATGGAAAAATACAACTTTATTTTAACTTCTCTCTAAATGAAATTTAAGATTTCTTTCAATTATCTAATCATTAGATTGAGAATGGATCTTTACAATTCACTAAACTGTGAAAGTGGTTCATGATAAAAAGTTTAAGATCCCTGGCTTTCAAATCTACATATTTTTAGAGTGTATTGTGGGTGTTTAAATAAGAAAAAATAGAGGACTTAGAGCCTGACTGGTTCTTTTTTGATAGTACAAAGAGAGGAGGGAAAAGAAGTTAAAAGGAATATACTTGTGTAAAGAGAAGAAAGAAATGAAGTGGATTTCTTCTAATTGATGTATATGAGAATCATATACAAACATGGAGAAAGGTATGAACATTAGAAAACCCTCACTTACATGAAATGGACAGTGGAAATTTGTATCACCACACAAAGTATTTTTTTAATTTAATGCAAAGATTTATTTTTCCTAGTTAAAAATTATAAAAAATATAATAGTTTTAATATTTTTAAAATTATAAAAGTTCCAGGTTCTCTTTCATCCATTGAGAAGGCAAGTAATATGTTATCATATAATATATGTGAAATCATGCAAAACATTTAAATATTAGCTATGTTGCAAAAAAAGAAAAAAATAAGAAAATAAAAGAACCATACTTCAATTTTCACTCTTTCCCTAGAAGTAGATAACATTTTTATGCATGAGTACTTTGGAATTATCTTGGATTATTGTATTGGTCAAAGTAGCTAAGTCTTTGATAGTTGATCATCATTATAATATTGCTATTATTGTGTACAAGAATACCCTGATCATGTTCACTTCACTCTGCATGAATTCATATGGGATTTCCCAGGTTTTTAAGACCTTTCTGCTCATCATTTCTTGTAGCACAACAACATTCAATCACAATAATCTCCACAACTTGTTCAGTCATTTCCCAGTTGATAGGCATCACTTATTTACAATTTTTGCCATCACAAAAAGAACTGCTAAAAATATTTTTATACAAACAGATCATTTTCCTTTTTCTTTGGTCTCTTTGGAATACAGATCTATTAATGGATATTGGTGGGTGAAAACTTATGAGTTCGATTGCCCTTTGAGCATACTTCCATACGGTTAGATCAGTTCATAACTCCTCCAACATTGTATCCCTGCCTTTCCACATCCTCCCCTGCATTAGTCATTTCCCTATTTTATCATGGTTAGCAAATCTAATAGGTATGAGATGGTACCTCAGAGTTGTTTTAATTTACATTTTTTAATCCATCATGATTTAGAATTTTTTTAATTATAGTTTTGATTTTTTTCATCTGAAAATTTCCTGTTCATAACCTTTGCCCATTTATCAATAGGGGTATGGCTTTTATTTTTTTAAATTAACTCAGTTTCCTATATATTTGAAAAATTAGACCTTTATCAGAGAAACCTGCTGTAAATTTTCCCCCCAGTTTCCTGTTTTCCTTTAGTTTTTAACTCTGTCAATTTTGTTTACTCAAAAAGATTTTAATTTTATGTAATAAAAATATCCATTACAATTTCCATGAACCTTTCTCTCCTTTTTTTGCTCATAAACTCTTATCTATACATCTGACAGGTAAAATTTTCCATGTTGTCCTCAGTTGCTTATGATATCACCTGTTATGTCTAAATCATGTACCCATTTTAATCTTATCTTGATATATAGTGTGAGATGTCTCTTTATGCCTAGTTTCTGCCAAACTGCTTTCTAGCTTTTTCAGCAATTTTTGTCAAGCAATGACCACAAAAAAACTCCAAAGTTTGAGTTGTTCAGAGACTAGACTATTACACAGCCATTTACTACACACAAATGCATCAAACTCAATAAGGAAACAAGCAGACCTTGAGTTAGAAACAAGATAAGAGAAAGAATAAAATGAGGTAAGTAATAGCAGGTGTAAGCAAAAACAGGTTTCCCAATTTTTTTTGTTTAATGAATAATAGTATTTTTTTCAAATACATGCAAATTTTTCTTCCTCTCTCCCCCTTCCCAAGATAGCAAGCAATCCAATATAGGTTAAACATGTGCAATTCTTCTAAACATATTTTCATATTACTCATGCTGTACAAAAAAAATAGATTTCTCAATTCTTGAAGGAGATATGAAAATAAAATTGTAATTTAAGGTAGTGCCTTAGATTTCCTCTTACACAATTAGGAAATGACTGAATAAATCATGTAATACAATGTTAATGTACTATATAAGAAATGATGAAAGAAGCATTATCAGGGAATTCTGGATAATCTGAATTAATTTAGACTGGAGAAAACAGAACCAGGAGAACAAGTTAAAAGGACAGCAATATTATAAAGAAAAACAACTCTGAAAAACTTGAGATCGGATCGATGCAATGATCTATCATCCTCAGAGGATTTATGATAAAAGTTTACCTCCTAACAGAAATGATGAACACAAAGTATAGAAAAAGATAATTCATATGGCTACTCTGCAAATTTGTTTTGATTGACTATATTTAAATGTTATAAAATTAGTTTTCTCTCTTTTTCTCAGTTTTTGGGTCAGGGGAAAGGGACACAGGGGAAGGTCCAAGGGCAGAGAGTAATGCCAAAAATGAGAGGTATTGAAATACATATTAAATACACAAGTGGTGTGTGTGTGTGTGTGTGTATTTTATACATATATACATATATATATATATATATAATCAGTGCATAAAAGAACAGAAGATAATTCAGAAGGAAGTACACTAACACAATATAGATTTGAAAGTAAAGTATATTTAATTTTTTTCTAATTGTAGGTAAAAACATTTGTTTTTAAAAATTGTGCCTTTCAAATTCTTTCCATCATCCTCTGTCCATTCCCCTCATTAAGAAGCCAAGCAATTTGATACAGGTTATACTTGTACAACCATGCAAAACATATTTCCATGTTATTCATTTTGTGAAAGAAAAAACAGATCCACAAAAAAATCCCACAAAAGAGTTAAAAAAAAAGACATACTTCAATCTGCATTCAGACTCCATTAGCTCTTTCACTAAAAATGTTATTTTTCATTTTTCATTATCAGTCTTTTGGAATTATTTTGGATCATTATATTACTAAGAATAGCTAAGTCACTCACAGTTGATCATCTTTATATTTTGTTACTGTATTGGTTCCAGTTCATGACATCTTTGCCCTGATACATTTATCCTTCAATAGTCACCTTGATTAACAAAGACTACCTTTCCCAAATTTTGTGCTTTAACTGGTAAGACTTCTATGAACTGATGTAAAGTGGAGTAAACAGAACCAAGAGAATTACTTGTACAATAACAATATTATAGAGAAAAACATCTAGAAAAGACTTGGGAACTTTGATCAATGCAAAAACCAATTATGATTGCAGGAACCCAAGACAGCAGGCTACCCACTGGCATAATCAGACATTGGACATGACCAATGTGGGAATTTTCTTTATATATTTATGTATTTACATATTTGCTATGAGGATTTTTTCTTTCCTACTGGAAGGAGTCTAGGGAGAGAGGAAAAAAACAACTTAAAAATAATAAAATTAAGTTTTAAAATATAAAACACATTTCTTGCTTTATCCATTATAAAGAGGTAAGAAGGAAAATGATAAATCCTGATGCTGTACTATGTCTACCTCCATATAATTACCCACATGGAGACAATTTCTGTTTGAGCTCTGGTTTAAAAAAGCATTCAAGATATCATGAACTTTCAATTATTGTGGTAAAGATGAGTCTCTGCTAGATAATGGAGAAAGAATTATGTGGGAGCCTGAATTAAATGATCTCAAAAATGCTTTTGAGTTCTGAGAGGTCTGTGATTTTTAAAATATTAGTTCATATGTATCAAAACTACCTAATAAGTAATAGTAACAGCATAAAGGAAATCTCCATATTAATTTTTTTTACTTTTGGGACTGTTACCCATTTGATTTTAAATTTTATTTATTTATTCATTTTTTATTTTTTTCCTTTATTAAAGCTTTTTATTTGCAAAACATATATATGGGTAATTCTTCAACATTGACCCTTACAAAGCTTTCCATTACAAAATTTCCCCCCTTAGTCCCCAACCCTCCCCTAGATGCAGGAAGTCCACTACATGTTAATTATGTTAAAATACTTGACAAATCGAATATATGTATGCATATTTCCACACTTATCTTGTTGTGCAAGAAAAATTGTATCTACAAGGAAAAAAATTTGAGAAAGGAAACACAATGCAAGCAAACATCAACAGAGAGCATAAAAATGTTATGTTGTGGTCCACATTTCATATCACTCTCTCTAGGTGTATATGGCTTTCCTTACTTAACAATTGTAACTGGTTTGAAACATCTCATTGTTGAAGAGAGCCATGTCCATCAGAATTGATCATCATATAGTCTTGTTGTCGCCATGTATAAGGATCTCTTGGTTCTGCTCATTTTTCTCAGCATCAGTTCATGCAAGTCTCTCTAGGCCTCTCTGAAATCATCCTGTTGGTCGTTTCTTATAGAACAATAATATTCCATAACATTCATATACCATAATTTATTCAGCCATTCTCCAATTGATGGGCATCCATTAAGTTTCCAGTTTCTAGACACTACAAAAAGGGCTGCCACAAACATTCTTGCACACATGGGTCCCTTTCCCTCCCCTAAGATCTCTTTGGGATATAAGCCCAATAGAAACACTGCTGGTTCATAGGGTATGCACAGTTTGATAACTTTTTGAGCATAGTTCCAGATTGCTCTCCAGAATGGTTGGATCCATTCACAGTTCCACCAACAATGTATCAGTGTCCCAGTTTTCCCACATCTCCTCCAACATTCATCATTATCTTTTCCTGTCATTTTAACCAATCTGAGAGGTGTGTAGTGGTACCTCAGAATTGTCTTAATTTGCATTTCTCTGATCAATAGTGATTTGGAGCACCTATTCATATGACTAGAAATAGTTTTAATTTCATCATCTGAAAATTGTCTATTCATATCCTCTGACCATTTATCGATTGGAGAATGGCTTGAATTCTTATAAATATGAGACAATTCTCTATATATTTTAGAAATGAAGGGGCAGCTAGGTAGCGCAATGGATAGAGCACCAGCCCTGAAGTCAGGAAGACCTGAGTTCAAATCTGGTCTCAGACACATAACATTCCCTAGCTGTGTGACCCTCGGCAAGTCACTTAACCTCAATTGCCTCAGCAAAAAAAAAAAAAAAAAAAAAAAAAAAAAGCAAAAAAAAAGAGAAAGAAATGAGGCCTTTATCAGAACCCTTAAATGTAAAGATGATTTCCCAATTTATTGCTTCCATCCTAATCTTGTCTGCATTACTTTTGTTTGCACAAAAATTTTTTAACTTAATATAGTAAAAATTATCTATCTGGTGTTTAGTTAAGAGTTCCACTTCTTCTTTGGGCATAACTTTATTCCATCTCCACAGGTCTGAGAGGTAAACTATACTATGTTCCTCTAATTTGCTTATAATATCACTCTTTATATCTAAATCATGAACCCATTTAGATCTTCTCTTGATATGTGGTGTTAGGTATGGGTTAAGCCCTAATTTCTTCCACACTAGTTTCCAATTTTCCCAGAAGTTTTTGTCGAATAGTAAGTACTTATCCCAAAAGCTGGGGTCTTTGGGTTTATCAAACACTAAATTGCTATAGTTATTGCATAGTTTGTCCTGTGATCCTATTCTATGCCACTGATCAACTACTCTATTTCTTAGCCAGTACCAAATGGTTTTGATGACCACTGCTTTAAAATATAGTTTTAGATCTGGTACAACAAGACCACCTTCATCTGCCTTTTTTTTTCATTAATTCCCTTGAAATTCTTGACCTTTTGTTCTTCCAAATGAACTTTGCTACTATTTTTTCTAGATCTGTGAAATAATTTCTTGGGAGTTTGGTATGGAACTAAATAAGTAAATTAGTTTGGATAGTATTGTCATTTTCATTATATTCGCTCAGCCTACCCATGAGCACTTGATGTTTTTCCAATTGACTAGGTCTGACTTTATTTGTGTGGAAAGTGTTTTGTAGTTTAGTTCGTATAGTTCCTGACTTTTCCTTGGCAAATAGATTCCTAAATGTTTTATACTATCAACAGTTATTTTGAAAGGAATTTCTTTTTGTCTCTCTTGCTTTTTGTATCTCTTGCTGCTGAACTTTGTTGGTAATATATAAAAATGCTGATGATTTATGTGGATTTATTTTGTATGCTGCAACTTTGCTAAAGTTGTGAATTGTTTCTAGTAATTTTTTAGTTGTATCTAGGGTTCTCTAAGTATACCATCATATCTGTAAAGAGTGATAATTTGGTTTCCTCATTATCTACTCTTATGTCCTTTAATCTCTTTTTCTTCTTACTGTCAAAGCTAACATTTCTAATACAATATTAAATAGTAATGGTGACAGTGGGCAGCCTTGTTTCACTCCTGATCTTATTGGGAATGATTCTAGTTTGTCTCCATTACATATGATGCTTGCTGATGATTTTAAGTAGATGCTACTAATCATTTTAAGGAAAAGCCCATTTATTCCTATTCTCTCTAGTGTTTTTAATAGGAATGGGTGTTGGATTTTATCAAATGCTTTTTCTGCATCTATTAAGATAATCATATGATTTTTGTTAGTTTGGTTATTAATACAATTGATCATGCTGATAGTCTTCCTAATATTGAACCAGCCCTGCATTCCTGGTATAAATTCTAGTTGGTTATAGTGTATTATCCTGGGAATGACTTTCTGTAATCTCATTACTAATATCTTATTTAGTATTTTTGCATCAATATTCATTAGGTAAATTGGTCTATAGTTTTCTTTCTCTGTTTTCACCCTCCCTGGTTTAGCTATCAGCACCATATCTGTATCATAGAAGGAATTTGGTAGTATACCTTCTTTCCCTATTTTTTCAAATAGTTTATATAGTATTGGAATTAATTGTTCTTTGAATGTTTGGTGGAATTATCCATCTGGCCCTGGAGATTTTTTCTTAAGGAGTTGGCAATCTCCATATTTCTATTTAGGAAAGTTCAGATGAAAGAATGAAAGCAGAAAAGAAGCACTACATGGTATCTCAAGAAAAGGCATTGAGTCTTGGTTCTTTCCCAACTTGAAATTTTTTTTCAGGTTTCTTTTTTCCATATTACTCCATTTTGACTACCATATCCCATCATAACCTTCATAGGAAATCTCATTCTTGTCTTTAAAATAAAGTTTGGAAATTTTTTTTCACCAAGAAGTTTGTTTAGGGAAATCTTATTAGTTGAAACTTGCTGTTTATCCTTCGTAATTGAAGAACAAAAGATAAATCTAGTTGGACTAAGTTTCTTCAATTCATCTCCTACCCACTTTGATAATTCCTTTCTATTAGAAATACTTAAATTTTATTTTCTGAAACTGGATTTCATTCTTAATTTCTTTTAAATATTCAGTTTTGCTGTGATTTTTTTCTTTGTTGTAATTTGGGCTACTACTACTACTTCTTCTTCTTCCTCTTCTTCTTCTTCTTCTTCTTCTTCTTCTTCTTCTTCTTCTTCTTCTGTGAGTCAATTGGGGTTAAGTGACTTGTCCAGGACCACACACCTAAAAAGTGTTAAGTGTTTGAGACCAGATTTGAACTCAGGTTCTCCTGACTTCAGGGCTGATGCTCTATCCTATCCACTGTGCCACCTAGCTGCCCCTGGGCTAGTTCATTTTTAAAATTATAATTTGTTACTGTGATTTTTTTCTTCCATTTCCTTTTAATCAGATTGGGTTTACAATTCTAGAAGCAGAATCTCAGAATATATGGGAGTTGGTTGAGAGAGAGATGTGTAGGTCACAAAGTCTTCTCAACATACTCAGATTACATTATGAAGATGGTGCTATCCTTACCATGTTTACAGACTCTTGACTTTTGTCTGTTACTTCTGGATACATGTGATTGCATTCATATTTCCCATAAATTAGTGGGTCTGTGTTTCCACAGGTCTTCTAACACTGATTATTCCTGCTTTTTAACATATAGGGATACACCCATCAACACTCATACTTACCCATATGTATACATATATATGTATTTGTATATATACACTCATACACATATATGTATATATACATATATACTCTCCATATACACACTCACATAATATGTATGTATGTGTATCATTAACTTTATAACCCTGGGTAAATCAATTATCTTTCTACTTAAGTTTCCTCATTTATAAAATTGAATACCAATACCCTCCTTCCTAAGGGTGTGGTAAGAATAAAATGAAATAACATTTGTAAAAGCACTTTGTAAACCTTAAAGCACTATATAAATGTAAGCTATTTAAAAAACTAATTCATTGATCAGCATAGGTGAGATTCCTATACATCTTAAGTTAGTTTAATTCCAATATGTATTAATGGAGATACTATTATGTTCAGATATCTTACTGAGGCAGATCAACAATTTGTCTATAAAATTCTGATCTTAAAAAAACTTTTCCTTGGGCAGTAAAAGGTTAAGTGCTTTGCCCATGGTCTCTCCAATTAATATATCTTTAATTTAGGCCTTCCTGCTACAATGCTGGCCCATTATGCACTTCAATACACTTTGAGCTGTCTACTAATGCATAGTAAGTAATACCTATAATAGAATCAGAGGATTCTTAGGTGGAAGAAGTACCTTCTAGATCTTCTAGCCCCAAATCTTCATTTTACATATAAAGAAGTCAAAAGAGATGAATTCATATATTTGTTGTTTTTGTTTTAATCATGCATGTCTGATTCTCATGAATGATGGGTCTCATATTACTTGTCTTTCTCAGTGGATAGAGTAGAAGCTAAACAGAGAGGGAGAACTTGCAACTCTTTTTTAAGTATTAAAAATTAATTAACTGATTTTATTTTTAGATAGATAGATGAACTGACTACCCCAAATCACAAGGTAAGAAACAGAGTCAAAATCTAAACCCTTTGCTAAATCCAAGTCCAATATTTTTGTTTCATGCTTCCTTAATAATTTTTAGATAGCATTAAAAACATGTTAATAATAAATTTTATAAAACATATTAGTGCACAACATTATTATTCCTAACAATTGTTAAGTAAAAAAAAATAGCCAAAGTTAATTTTCAAATTCTTCTTAATACTTGTCAGTCCTCTACCTGAAATTTTCCCAGCTCAGTTTCCCCATCTAGTGACTTAAAAAGGCATTTCATCTCCTAAATCTTAACTAAATTTCCACTACTACTCTTGATTAGAAGATAGCACCATGAATATGTTTATGGAATGAGTTTAAATGGAAGTTCTGAAGCCTATTGCCTATATGACATTGGAGAAGTTAATTTCTCTGGGACTTAGCTTCCTCATCTATAAAGTAAGAAGGATAATGTTCCAAAATGTTGTATAGAAAGTTCTTTGAAAGACAAAGTGCTTTGTAAATATTATTATGCTCTACTATGATCTAAGACTACTTGAGTTCAAGAACTCTTCTGACTGCACTTATTTAGTGAAACAATTGGCCAATCATAATGGTGAGATCCTCGGCTCTATTTTTAATCAGATATCATACCTTGATTCAGATCATTTAATTGTGTTTGAGGAATAGGGACTTATCCTTTTTTTCTCTCTAGTTAGTCTTTAATGGTCATGTGAGCACACACAAAAAAATCTCTCTCTCTCTCTCTTTCTCTTTCTCTCTCTCTCTCTCTTTCTCTCTCTTCTCCCTCCCCCTCTCTTCCTCTTTTCCTTCTCCCTCCCATCCTCTTTATTTAAAGTTTAACAAAACTTAATTTATTCCAACTTAGAAAAAGTATGAGCATACATACTATTATCCACATACACAGAATAGGTACAGGATTTCTACCTCCTGCCCTCCTTTCTAGGGGAAAAAAGGCAGAAAAAAACAAGACCCTTGTAACAAAATAGCAGTCAAGCAAAATCATTTCCATCATGATAAAATTAGATGTTCTAAATGGCAGAAGTGAGTAGGAGTCAAGTCCAAAGCTGGGCAAAAGTACAGAGGCATAAGAAGAAATGCTGAGTTCAAGGAAATCTAAGAATATGATGAGAATAACACAAGGCTAGGATTAGGTAAAACCTAACCCTACCTGGAATCATTATTTAGTTGGTAGAAGAAAATAAAAGAAATTCAAAGGAAAAAGAGTGCATAGTTGGCTAATTATAGCAATAAGACTGCAATGAGAGGAAGGTGAAGACAAAGTAGAAGTGATGGAAAGAGCAAAGGAAAAGAGTTAATGGAGGTCACAGTGAAGACTACAAAATAGGTTTTACAGGGATCAAGCAGAAGGAAAGCTAGAAAGGTAAGAAATTGAAATCTGAGAAAAATTCAGAGTTTAGTATCAAAACATAGAATAATTATGAGTAAATATGAGGACTAGACAAAAATGGAAAAATCTGAAATGGATAAATATTTAAAATATAAAATTCAGATAAAGAGAACTTAAATTGCCCAAACTCGGGGCGGGGGGAATGGGCAATTCATCTATGAATTCCCAAAGGGGGAAACAAATACCCAACAGGGTTTATAGTCCTATAAAACTAAGACCTGGGAAAAACTTAAATTAAAAAGGCCAAGGTCTCCCATTGCATCAAATGCCATCTCTAATTACTTCAGGTGACTCTGAAGGAGAGAGTGAGATCAGTGATTTTGCACAGCCCTCCCGCATTTAAATCCAACATATTTGTAAGCCATTGCAACACCTTCCTAATGTCATGATCTTTTTTTATGTATAAATTTTTTTAATCTTTTTCAAAAATGAAGGACAAAGCACATACATCCAGAGAGAGGCCTGAGGGAACGGAGGGTGAACCACAACACAGCATTTTAACGCTTTCTGTGAATATTTCCCTGCATTTTGCTTTCCTTCTTGTTTTTTTTTTCTCTCTTTCTAGATATGATGTTTCTTGTGCAGTAAAATAACTGTATAGATATGTATACATATATTGGATTTGTCATATAATATAACATATTTAGCATGTATTAGATTACCTGTCATTTAGGAGTGGGGAGTGGGGGGAAGGAGGGGAAAAGCTTGGAACAACAAAAAAAAGTTCTGCAAAGGTCAATGTGGAAAAGTAACTCATATGTTTGGTAAATAAACAGCTTTTAATTAAAAAAAATGAAGGACAAACAATGGCATTAAACACTTAAATATTCCAATATTGCATAAACTATTTGTAAAAAATGGGAAAGGGGAAAAATTCTAGAATGTTCCTTCTATGAGTTACATTTTTTCTTTATAGGTGAACCAGAGAGAGGGAAATCAGAGAACTAAAACAATAACCTATATACTAAATGAATACTGATGCAGAATTTTTAAATGAAATATTAGCCAAGATGTTAAAGAGGTAAACCCAGAAGAAGAGATTAATTAGACAATGAGTTCAATTGACCTGGTCACAAAAGTCCCTAGAAGCTTTGGGGGAAATAATGGGAGAGAGAATCAATATCTTAAAAATGAATTCTTTGAAAAATTGGGCTAAACAAAAATCAGTGGCTCTACGAGGCAACAGAAAGATATCAAAGAAAAATCAAAGGATTGAAAAAATGGAAGAAAATGAAAGGTAGATGCTATCAAAAATAGCTATACAGGAAAACAAGTAAAGGAGAGTGAAACTAACAATCATAGGACTATCTAAAAATAACTTTTTAAAAAGTCTACATGCCATATTTAAAGAAAACATAAATGAAAATTGTGGAGATATGTTAAAATCAGAGGGCAATGTAAAGATAGAATTAGTTGCCTCTTGAAAGACAAAATGAAAACTAAGAGTGTCACAGTCAAAAATCTAGAGCTACATGACAAAAGAAAAAAGTACTGATAGCAACTTAAATGAAAGTATTGTAGTCTAAGGAAACAATCAGGATCCTATGAGATTTAGAAGCCACTAAGTTGTTTGATTTTGATTATTTAAACATTCTATTCTTTATTTCTGTTATTCTGAGTGCTTTATACTTTTGTAAATATATTTTATATCCTTTTTATTTGTTATTGCTTTTGTTGACATGTAATTAGGCAAAAATAGTTTCCTTTATTTCACCTTCAATTGTTTTAATTTTTTCATTATATTTATTACTTTTTTTCTTTTAAAAAACAATTTTATATCTTTTTAAACAGCTCCTAGTTTTTTCCCTTCAATTATTTATCAATTTTATTACCTCTTTTTTGATTTTTCATAATCTCTAACTTGATGTTTAGTTTGTAGCTTTTCAATTTTTTTAAAAGTTGCATTCCCAATTCATTGATTTAGTGTAGTCTTTCTCTTTTTGTAGGAAAAAACGTGTTTAGAGATTTTTTTTCCTTAGGGGTTGTTTTGACTGCATCTGAAAAGTTTTGTTATAAAGTTCCCTTGTCATTTTTTGATGAAATATTTAAAAAAAATTTTTTAAACTGTCATCACAAATGAGAATTATGTATACTTCTTTTGTTCCTATTCAATAATTATCAAATATCCATATCTACATTTCCCTCTCTAGCTCCCCTGTTTTCACTTCCATCAAAATTTTCTGTCCTCAAGTTCTTTCTTGTTTATCTTCTGTATATTTATCTAAGTCTATAATATGTGCACTAAGCTCCCTATTATTTTAGTTTTAATCTACATTTTCCCTAAAATTTAATTAATTTTTTCTTTTAAGCATTTAATTACTATATCATTTAGTGCATAGACATTCAGTATTAATATCAATTGTTTTTTATTTTTTAATCCTGGCTACTTTTACTTATTAGTTTTATTAGAGACCATGATTGTCAGTTTGCATGGATCTTTCTGTTTCAAATCAACTTCTTATAAACAATGTATTATATTCTGCCTTCTAATCTGTTCTCCATTTAAAGGTAATTTTACCTAATTCAATTTCATGATTATGATTTATTATTGTGCATTTTTGTTGTCTTTTATATTTTTTTTCTTTGCTCCCCATCCCTTTTTCACCATACTTCTTCAAAAAAAAAGAATACAAGAAGAAAAGGGAATTATTAAAATCACTGAAACATTATTGAATAGAATAGGAGGAAGACTAGAAAGAATTGGTAATAATCAGAATACTTCAAAAGCATAGCTTCAAATAGGTTGAATTTATTAAATATTTTATTTTATTTTTTTGAGTAGCTTTATATGTTATGTTTTTTTATTAAAGATTTTTATTTGTATAACATATGTATGGGTAGTTCCCCAACATTGATCTTTACAAATATTAAATATTTTAAAGAAAAAACTAGCTGTTTATAATATAAACTTACTATTTTAGGGACAATTCCCCTTTTCTGTCTTAGTTTGTATATGAGAATAATAATTTTATTGGATAAGTTCAGGATAAAAAAAAAAGAATCAGCAAAAAAACAAATACAAGTAGTTTTTATTTTATCCTTTAGGCAAAAGAGAACTACTGAAAATTTTTGCATAATGAAATGACAGGATGCTTTTAGGCTTCATAAATGCTATTAGGCTTCATAAAACCCTATCAATTCATCAATGAATCCCAAAGGTCTCAAATTTAAATGCCTTGAAATTTCTCAACTCACAAATCCTCACTCCACTTTGCTTCACTGCCCTTATTTCTCACTGTTTTCATATTCTCCAAACCAACTAAGTAAATTCCTTTACTACTATAGGTATCACCTTCTCCTACCTTATAACCACTAAACTTGCCATTGCCTTACCTAGGCCATATCCCTCCATCTTACTTCAGAATCTTGAACAAGTAACTTTTGTAATTTGAACTTTCAGTTTCCCTCTTGTCCTGCATGAGGACTCTGTAAACCTCACTTTTCATTGTCAGAAAGCATGTGATATGTGTGTGTGTGGAAGATTAGAGTGGAATAGTATTTATTAAATATCCTCTTTAGGTTATGAAATTCTACAATCAATTAGTCAAGCACCAACATTCAGCAAGTGCTTATTTCATGCTAGACACTGAACTGAGTGTGAGGATTTGGGGGAGTTATCAAGTAAAAGCAACACCACAAAACTATCTTTCTTTCTCAGATGAATCTTAACTGCCTCCAGGCACTTCAGCTAACTTCTTCCTTTTTTTCCTACCCTTCCAAATCCCATATTGCTTCCTTTAACATTTATGTTTTTCTTCCAGGCTGTATAGGAGGGTAATAAATAAAGATAAATTCTAAATATAAATGTGATGGCCAAGGGAGCTTTCATTGATTTATTATCCTGTTTGACAAAAATCTCTCCACAAAGGTTCATTGCATCTAAAGATTGCTTGATGGAAACTGAAAAGCCCCTCTCTTCCTTTTTATTTTTAGTGGCTTACCCTTCTGAAAGATGGGATGCATAATTTCTTTTTTTAAAAGTGTTACCAAATGGTTAACATAACATGGGTTATGCAAACATTAATATCTAAATTTACTACCTCCTGTAAGTATTGAAACTCACTTGTACTCCCCCTCTGCCATCCCATCTTTGTCCAAACTCTATTAATTTCTAAATCACAAAATAGTGCCAATATTCTATTAGCAGTCTTTGAGGCAAAAATTCCTTATACAGACATGTATCTTGCCTGCTATTTTAGCAATCAGAATCTCGTGTTTTTGATACAAGGGTATACATGGATTTACTAAATGTTTGTCTTGTTTCTTACATCATAAACTCCTCCAAGATGGATGACATTTTTATTTTGTTTTTTCATACAGTCAGCACTACACACAGTGGATATTCATGAAATGTTGCAGTTGGCACTGATTTATTAATACTTTATATTTAAAAATAAACTGTTACGTTTATGAATGAAATGGATTCTTATATCCTAATGCAACTGGGATTTAGTTATGGTAAAATTTAAAATATCATATTCAAACTGGTCTTGTTAACTTTTTAAATTCTCACCCACTTCTATCACTCTGTAGTTGGATCTGCATAAGCAACAAATTTGTTATCAAATAATCATACTGATCGATTCATCAGTTAATCCAAATCCAAATAATGGTAACCAACCTACATTTCCAATATTTTTTGTAGTATTTCCCTTAACAGATATACAGAAATTCATCACTTTATATAAGAGAACCATTCCACAACATTTCCAAAAGTGATTTTTATATAGTACTAATTTGTCTAGAGACCTGGTGAAGAAAGGGAGGAGGAAAGGAAAGAGGGATGAAGTGAAGAGCCCATGTACCTGCAAAGGGAGAGGGCTAGATATGGTTCAAAGACACATAGGAGCCAGGAATAGGGAGACATGAACAGCCAGGAAAGAACAATCCTGTCACAGACAGGAAAGAACAATTGATATGTTGGGGATTGGGGAGAGACACATGGTACCTGAACACCAAGTGACAGAAGATAGGAGCATAGGCAGGTGGGCTGTCTGAGTGGGTCAAGGGTTCCTTCCTCAGTGCTGGAAGTATAAAGTCAAGCTCCCAGTCAAACCCCACAATCTTGTGTAGTCTGTCAAGTTTTTCTGCTTTTACTTGTATAGTTTGGTTTTTTTTGTTTTTTGTTTTTTTTTTTTTGTAAGGGAAAAGTTGAGTTAAAGGGCAAGAGCAGAGAGAACATAGTACTGAACAATAATGCTAACATAGGTGAGCTTTTTGGAATGCAGATCTCTTTCAGAATTCTTTACATAAAATTGAATTTGTGTAATGTGAATTTATATAAAGTGAGAACTACCTTACTCCATTCTGGTCAAACAGGCTGGTGAAGCAGTTCACTATACAAGGTACTCCAATGGTGTTCAAAACTGTCTCCTTCTCATCACCTTGCAGTGTGTCTATCACATACTCTGATCCAGCAGCATTAGTCTCCTAGTTGTTTCAGGAACAAGCTATTCCATCTCTCAGTTTTGGATGAACATCATTTTTTTTAATTAGGCACAAGCAAATGTGATTTCATAAACTAAAACTAATATTTATTTGAGAAGTTTTAACAAAATTTATTTGTGCTTTAGTGCAAAAATATTTTTCAGTTATGGATCAGTGGTTAAATTTAGACAGAAAAAGTAAAAATTGCTCATTACCAAGCAGCAATCTTCACTACCAGATTGGAGTACACTTAAATTGCAAGAAAAGAAAATACTCCAAATCAGTTTTGCAATATGGATTTGCTTCTAATTATGATGACAGTGTAGAAAATTTGTAATGAAGTTTTGGCTGAGGAGAGCATGAAACCAGTCAAACTAAAATGACATCTTAAAAGCAAGCATGTAGCATACTTCAATAAATCAAAGGAATATTTTGAACAATTTAAAAAATCTTCTAATAAAGAAAAATAGTATTTTGAGAAATTTGTTGCTGTCAACAAAAAGTATTTACTCACATCTTACAAAACTTCCTATTTAATTGTAAAAACTAAAAAGCCCTCCTCAATAGGGGAAGCTCTCATGTTACCTTCTGCTATTAAAATATAAGAAATAGTTTTGGGGAAAAGCATGGGAGTGATATTTATAAAATTTCTTTATCAAATGATAATTTTCCAAAAGAATTTCCAAAATTAGTAATGAAAAATATGTTTATGAAGAAAGCATACATGAGGAGTTGTTTTTGTCACCCTTTAGAAGGGCAAAGAAGAGAAGATATATACATATATCTTAAACCTATGATATTTTTGATCAATGAATTTTTCACAGCTGAAAGTTTATAGTGGGAAAAAATGCATCAGAGTCTGTACAGATGGTGCTGGAGCAATGATGGCAAAACTGTTGGATTTGTAGCAAAAAATAAAGCTGGAAGAAAATAGATATATAGCTTTTTCTCATTGTATGATATATTAGGAGGCACCTGTAGCCAAAAATATCTCACCAGAGTTATATGTTGTACTTTTCTATACTATCAAAAATACTAACTTCATTAAAAGTTTTGTCTTTAACAGTCATTTGTTTTCAAACCTCTGCAAAGACATGGAATCTAATTACAAAAGCTTATTACTACATGCAGAGGTAAAGTGGTTCTCAAGAGGGTGAAGTTTTAAACAGATTATTGAAATTGAAAGATGAAGTTGTTATATTTCTGACTGAGCAGAAATCCGATTTTGTTAATTTTTTTATAATTACTTATGGCTTCCAAAACTGTTATTTGGTGGTTTAAAAAAAAACCTCAATGATTTAAAGATGTCACTTCAAGGAAAAAAAACTGTAACATATTTAAGTTAAAAGATAAAATTGAAAGTTTTACTTAAAAAGTTAACATATAGAAGAATAGGATGGAAAATGGTTCTGTAGAAATGTTTACAGCTACAGATGATTTTATAATAGAAAATAAACTTCCCAAAGATTTAATTGTAAGGTTATCTGAAGTGTCTAATGGCACAGTTTTAGAAATACTTTCCTTCAAATTTTTATTCTAAAAAATTAAGTTGGTTTCATACTCAAGTAAAATTAAAAAATGTCAGCCATTTGCCAATTCAAAAAGAATTTGTCAAGTTATCAAGAGATACAGATTTAAAACTTGAGTTTCTAGAAAAAAACATTAAATGAACTTTGGCTTGGGCTTAGGACAGAATTTCCAGCAATTTTTGAAATGGTTCTAAACATACTTCTGCCATTTTGTATTACATATTTATGCAAAGTAATGTTCCCAAGCATTGAGGATTATAAAATCAAAATATCAATCAACTCTGAAAAATATTCAAGTTGCTCTGCATCCTGCAATATCAAATATTCTGTGATCTTTGACAAGTTATATCAGTATGGACTCAGTTCATCTATAAAATGAAGAAGCTTTATTTGATTACTTCTAAAGTCCTTTTCATCTCTAAATCTTGTTGTTCAGTCATTTCAGTTGTGTCCAATTCTTTGTGACGCCATTTGGGGTTTCTTGGCAAAGATACTGGAATGGTTTGTCATTTCCTTCTCCGGCTCATTCTATAGATGAGGAAACTGAGACAAGCAGGACTAAGTGATTTGCCCAGGGACATACAGCTACTGAGTTTCTAAGTTCAGATTTGAACTCGGGAAGCCAGGGCTTTCTAACTCCAAATCTCTATTATGGTGCCCCCTAGCTGGTCCAATATCTAAATATATGTTCCAAAAAAGATTTTTCCCAATTCTTTTCCCTCTGTCCCGTTATTAATCCTCTTTCTCTACCTTGAAATTACATAGAGAGAAAAACAGATCTGAAAGTCTTAAAACTTAGAACAAAGTTTCATCTCCAGACAGAGAGGATATAATGAACTTAAAACTGAATTTTAAAAACTGTACTTAGACAAATGTGGAAACTGGTTTTATAGACTATGCACAGGTTTTATTTTTTTTGTTGTTGTTTTGAGGTTTATTTTATTTTGAAACTTTGGTTTTTCTTCTCAGTGGGAATTAGAGGTGGTAGAGAGTACACATTATTAAAATAACAAAAACTATAACAAGAAAAAAAGAATTACTTTATATTTACTCACTTATATGCATGTTTTATCCTCTAGAAGAATGCAAGTTCCTCAATGGTAGGGATTTTTATTTTGTATATCTTTGTACATATTAGGTGCTTAATCAGAGCTTGATGAATTTATTTAATATTTAAATTTGATTCCAATACAAGAAGAAGCCAAACAAGTCATTTGTTGTTGTTGTTCTGTCATGTCTGATACTCTGTAATCCCAGGTGAGGTTTTCTTGGCAAAGGCACTGAAATGGGTTGCCATTTTTTTCTCCAGCTCATTTTACAGATGAGGAAACTGAGACAAACAGGGTTAAGTTGCCCAACTGCACACAAGCAATGCCTTAAGGTCATATTTGAACTCCAGAAGGTGAGTCTTGCTAACTCTATACACTGTAGCACTAAGCTGCCCCCAAAACAAGTCATACTCAGTTGCTTTGATGGCTACCGATAACAACTTAGATGCTTGGTGAGTAAGTTACTGGATTTCTTTACAACTGAGTCAGTAGCTCTGAAGTTGTGACATCCACTGACTAACATTGTACCACAGGAAATAATCAACAAAACCATCTTGAACTCTGACAATAATGATGGAAGTGATATGCCCTAGACAAAGGGTTCTAAATGGTGAATCACTGGATTGACAGAAGTGAACCTAAATCCAAATTCCAGTTTTGCCACTTAAATAGCTGAGAGATCTTCACCTCGGTTCCTTTCTCTATAAAATGTGGTTGAACTAAGCCACCTTTAATGATCCCCCTAGGTCCTATGATCCATTGTTCCTATCTTGTGCTTCATAATCAACAGGGTGATAATTTCTGAGAATTGCTCACTTCTTCCATGATTAGCCTCAAGTCTCTGCAGTCCGTCCCTTTCCCATCTTCATTCTGTCTTTTTTTATAGGATCACGGATGTAAAGAGGGATTTCTATTTTCATCACAATAGTACAACTGTCATTTTACTGATGAGAACTTGAGGCCCCAAGAGGTGAAGTCGGAGAAGTAGATAGCAAGAAAGCTAGGCTTTGAACTCCACATCCTTTCCCTTTAACTCCAGTGTTTGTTCCACAAAGTTTTTGATATACTGGATGCTCTCGAACCAAAAAATATAAAGTTGGGGAATTGCGTCCTTTGTCCCAGCTATCTCCCAATAGTGATTTTTTCCCCTTTTTCCTTTTCCTAAAAAAAACATACAACAAAACTGAAAAAGCAGGTTTGAGATTAGGTTGTAAGGGCTTTAAAAGCTAATCAGAAGGACCTAGATTTCATCTTAAAGGCAATAGGGAACTACTGGAGCATACTGAGTAGCAAAGTGACTTTGGAAAAAGAATCATTGTAAGTTCATCTCCTTTTGCAGAATTCTGACTAGTAATATCTAATTAAATTTAGAGACATAAAAGTCCCTCCCTCTAACCTGCTCTACTGCTCCTAAAAACATCTCCCATTCAGTACTCTGGATTGTACCCTGGACTACTCATATTTTTAAAACTCCCAAAAATCAAAAAGGGTTATCTGGACAGAAACATAACTCATTCTGTTCGCACTTAGACAGAGAATCCAAACTCACAGGTCTCTGGCAGCAGCAAAAATTAAATTTTAGTAAATTTAAACTTAGATTTTCTAAAAGCACTACAAATTTATCGTTATAAAAGATCACTACCCTTATGAAAAGGCAGCTTTATGGAGGACTGACTAGAGCTAGGAAATAGTTAAGGAAGGAGATTAACTTGGATAACATTGACATTACCTAGGAGAAAGGTGGGGAGGGTCTGGACTGAGTTTTCTTCTTTGCTGGTACATTCTGTTTGTTTTCAGGGCTTATTGGAACATTGAAGTGAGGACCACAAGCTTCATTATCTCATTCTCTAGCACTTCAGGAAGTCACATGCAGACCCAGGCTCCCACAAGGTTGAACATGCGTTCCTTTTGTCTCCTCCCTCTGTTTCCTCCTTATCATTTTCTTCCCCTCTTTAGATAGTCCCCTTTCCTATAGATTGAGTCCTGGACTAGCAGTTCAATGATGATGCGCCCCTGCTACATTAGGCTTCTCTCTTTCTTGAGGTGTGGATGAAGTAGGCAGATGAAGAAGGGAGTGAAACAAGGAGGTGGGCTTAAGAATCCCAATGAAAAGATGGGGAACTGTCTCCAAAGAATATTCAGGTGAGTCAAGGCTCAGGACTCTGCCTTGTAGGGGAACTGGGCAGAGGCAACAAAGCAGCTGCCATAAAAGAAGAAACTTTGCAGATAGCAAGATTTTATACTTTTACATCTGGAATGGGTGTGAGTTAGCTATATGGGTAACAGATGGAAGTCACATAACCTAAGACAGATCTGGGCTTTCAAGAGGGTTCAATATTTGGCTAACAATCATAGATTGATAGGTGGAAGACAACTTATAGACAATCAAATCCAATTTCTTCATTTTACAGATAAGGAAAGTAGGGTCCCTGGAGGCTAGGTGATTTACTTTGAGTGACACAGCTAATAAGTGACTGAAATGAGATTACCTGGATTTGAACCTTAAATCTGATGTTTGTTACCTAAGGAATGTCAGTCTCAGATTTCTCAATTCCAGACCCTCTAAACCTATGATCCTGTGATTAAAGCCCCACTCCAGCAGCTACATGGCTTAGTGGATAGAGTGCTGGACCTGAAGTCAAGAAAACTCATCTTGCTGAGTTCAAATCCAGTCACAGCTACTTAACAGTTGTGTGAACCTGGGCAAAGCACTTAATTGCTGTTTGCCTCAGTTTCTTCAGCTGTAAAATGGGGATAATAGCAGTACCTATCTCACAAGGTGTAA
Source organism: Myrmecobius fasciatus (assembly GCA_023553655.1). NCBI lineage: Eukaryota > Metazoa > Chordata > Mammalia > Dasyuromorphia > Myrmecobiidae > Myrmecobius > Myrmecobius fasciatus. Next base: position 146,007 of record JAJPUD010000967.1, read on the forward strand.
ATGAGATAATACTTTTTAAAAGTGCTTTAAACACAGTGTCTGGTACATAGTAGACTTTATAGAAATGCTTATTCAGTTCCTCTGCTTCCTCAAACACACACACAAACACACACACACACACACACACACACACACACACTGGAAGGGATTCATTTTATGTGGGACAAATACACTTAAGCCTTTTTTTTGTTTCTCAGTTTTCTTACTGATACATAGAAATTGTTGCATTGATCATTTAGGTGTTTCCAAGTTTGTTTGTTTGTTTTTTCCAAAGAGCATTCTGCTCCTCACTTTATAATAGAAATTTTTTACTCTGGTGAAATCACTTGTCAAAAAAAAGAAAAATTGACACATTCCATTTTCAAGTACATTAGGATGTTTCCTAATCATGGACTTATTTTTTGTGAAGTCCTCCATGAACTCAAGCAAAGTGAAATGTACTGTATACAAAGTCATAGCAATGTTCTGGGATAATCAGTTGTAAATGCCTTTGCTAATCTCAGCAGTACACTGATCCATGACTATTCTGAAGGACTTATGATGAAAAATCCTGTCCATCCCCAGAGAAAAAAAAATTTTTCTTGAACACTTTTTTAATCAAGGTAGATCTATGTTTCCTTTTACAACATGATTTTTATGGAAATGTTTTGCATAACTTCACATGTGATTTCTTAATGGGGCCTGAGGATGGGGATAAGGGAGAGAATATAGAACTAAAAAGTTTAAAAAATGTAAAGAAAAAATAGTTTTAAATAAGACTTAAAAAAATCCCTAATGTAAAACTTCCCTCCACATAAAAAGATTAGCAATTCATCTGAAATTTATTATCTTAGATCAGTAATTCTCAGTTTATGATCCACACAGTCACAGAGGAGCCATGAATAGATTTTTAAAAGTCTGAGAACTTAAATGGGAAAAAGAATTGATCTTTATTTTCACTTTTTTTCATTTCCTTTACAATCCTATGTATTTCATTTTATGCATTTAAAAACATAATTCTAAGAAGGGTTTAGAAGCTTCAAAACACTACCCAAGGTGTCTGTAGTATAAAAAAGTTGAAGATCCTTTGGTCTAAGAAAATTAGTTGTTTAGGATACTGAAAAATCTACAGCAGTTGTGGGCAAGAGCTGGAGGTATTGGGTGGGGGATGTGAGGAGAACAACACATAGGTTTGTGTCAGAGGCAAGACTTATATAATACTTACTATGTGTCTGATGCTGTATTAAGAATTTGGGGATCCAAAAACAGGAATAAAATAGGCCTTTTTCTAAAGTTTTTTCATTCTAGTAAGAGATTATACATACATATATGCACACCCGTGTGTGTGCCTTTTTTTAATGCCTTAGAAGTTTTGTTACTAAAACTTAATTTCTGTTGCTGCCACGGATCTGAGAGTTTAACTTCCCTGAGTGTAGACAAAATGAGTGACATTTCTGTCTAGATAATCCCTTTTGGTGCCTGGGATTTCAAAAAAGAAGTGGGTTGTGATCCGGGTGTACACTCCAGGGTACTGATTAGGAGGTGTGCGCTTAGGAGCAGTAGAGCTATTGGAGAATCTTTATGGCTCCAAATTTTATTAGAAATCACTGGTGCAGGACTCTGGAAAAAGAACTGAACTCAAAATAGTTGGATCTCCAAAGTTTTGTCTTTGTTTTTTTAATTGCAAAAGAAAGTAACTAGGGAGGAGATCGAAGCTACTAACAAAACAATTCTGGACCCATTGGGAGGTCATCTGTCTCTAGTTCCTCTGAGGATGTGTCAAAAGACATATAGATCAGAGAAGGAAGAATGTTAATAATTGAAAAGTCAGAGCTGGAAGATCCCTAGAAAAACACCCTTTTGCAGGATAAAGCAAAAAAAGAGATAATTTTTACTTAAACTTCACAGCTTCTCTAGTATGGGGCAGACTGCTCACATTTGACAAAAAAAAAAATAGCTGTTCTTTCCACAATTTACCCAATAAGAAAAAGAAGAAGAAAGAAGGCAAACATATTACACAAAAACCCAGTTCAAACATAGGAAACGATTTTTTCCCATCCCCAAGGGATTTTCTGCCCTTCCCAGAATCTGACATATTGTGTCTGGCTCAGAATTATTTTTGAAAAAAGGTAGGTCCCGTGAGGCAGGAATTTTACATCTTTATTTCCTTCTATGTTAGCTACTGTCCTATTCAAACAAGGGATAGGTATGTAAGGAAACTTTCTTCCTAATCCAAGGGTTTAAGGAGCTCTGATGCTTAATAAATGTGTGACCCTGGGTAAGCATCTAAACCTCTCTGGGCTTCATCTATAAAATAAGGATAATAAGATTTATATTCTCTGCTTCTTAGTTATTGGAAGAATCAAACAAGATAATAAGTGCAAAGTAATTTGTAAATTGTAAAGCATTGCATACATGTAACCTATTATTCCCATTCTTCCCCAAAAGGGAGAATGATTCAGTACAATTCAACATTTTTCATTAAAATCCTATTCTAAGCCAGGCAATGGGGAAAAAAGACAGACATGGCATAATCCTTATTCGCAAGGAGTTTATAGTATCTTTGAGGCGTAAAGTAAGTACACATATAAGTTAAATACAAAATACATGCAACATGAATACAAAGTTTATCAGATATAAAGAAGGCATAAATGTTAATATGACTAACCCTAATTCACCTCACCTTGTACTCATGTTTTCAAGTCTAGGAGTTTTCCCAGAAAGGGGGCCAGCTACAGGTGCCATACTGATATAGTAACTCTTAACCTTCTATGCTCATCAATTCCAACTACTGAGCTCCCAATGTTATGTTTTGGACTTATACAAATCACTTCCAATGACATCATTAACTTTTTTTTCCTGAGGCAATTGGGGTTAAATGACTTGCCCAAGGTCACACAGCTAGGAAGTATTAAGTGTCTGAGGTCATATTTGAACTCAGGTCTTCCTGACTTCAGGGCTGGTGGACATCATTAACTCTTTTTTATTATTATTATTAAAGCTTTTTAATTGCAAAACATATGTATAGGTAATTCTTCAACAATGATCCTTACAAAGCTTTCTGTTACAAATTCCCCCCTCCCCCTGCCTAGTCTCTACCCCTACCCTAGATGGCAGGAAGTCCACTCTTAAGCATAAGACACTGTCTAAATGGGGGGGGGGAGCCAGAATAATATTTACCCAATTGTACTAAAAATTATGAACAATCAAAATATAACAACCTTTCTATAAACTAGGGCTGTATAATCCCACCAGTAGACATGGGACTTTGTGGTTGTTTTGTTTTGTTTTGAATTTGATAAGGAGATGTAGAGTTGGTACTTACTTAGACTCCCATCTTCTCTGCTCCCCTACTACTCTAGGGCTACTGAAACAATGATAAGCTTTTTTTATCTAATAGCAACTTTAAGCCTGGCATCTGCAGAGTTTCCCACGTCTGTTCCTTTAGCTAGTGTGACATTCTTTCAGGGGAAAATATTCATCTTTGATAGTGAAATCTACAAAGCTGTAGAAGTTTTGTTTTCTATTAGTTTTGAGGGATTTCTCTCTAGCCATACAAGGCAATAAAAGGCAAAATAAGCATGCCTTTGAGGGGTTTCTCCTATCTCATGGGTGACTGTCACCAGAGAACAAGGAAGCTAGTTCTTCCTCCACAGCAGAGGATTCTCGTTTCCATCAATCAGCTCTCTCAAATAGAAGAGCTTTCCTCCAAACAGATCTGTTCCTCACGTAAACAAATAGCAGACCCTCTACTTAGCTAGACTCTACTTTAATGATCCTCTCAGCTCCAATAACTTGTGAGGTTTGTCTTCTGATTTTTTAACTGTTCTCATTAGCTTCTCTCATCAGTGTCTCTTATCCTTCATTCACCTTCATTGACTCCTGATTGGCTTCAAATCAAAACCATTTAGCATTTTTATAACCCATATCTCATTGGTAGCTATATGACACTGTGGACATAGAGAGAGGTATGGAATCAGGAAGACCTAGGCAAGGCTTAGGGATAATTAAGGTATGTTTGCTTGGGCAGCTCAGTGGTGTCTAGAATCAGGAAAACTCATTTTGAGTTCAAATCTACCCTCAGATACTTATTGGTCCTGTAACCCTGGACAAGTTACAAGAAAGAACTATCATGAGTTCACCTCCTTTTTCTGTTACAAGTTTATATGTAAAATGTGCTGAAGAAGGAAATGGCAAAAACACTACAGTATCATAAAAAGTTGGACACAACTGAAAAATGGCTCAACAGCAATCTGTCCCTCCCTGTCTCTCTCTCTCTGTATCTCTCTCTGTGTCTCTCTGTCTTTCTGTCTGCCTCTCTGTCTGTCTCTCTCTCTCTCTCTGTGCCTCTCTCTCTCCCTCTCTCTGTCTCTCTGTCTACCCCTCTCTTTCTCTCCCTCCCTCCTTCCCTATCTCTCTTTGTCTCTCTCTGTCTCTGTATGTCTGTCTCTGTCTACCTGTCTCTCTCTTTCTCTGTCTCCCTTTCTCTGTCTGTCTCTGTCTGTCTCTCTCTTTCTTTCTCTCTTTTTCTTTCTCTCTCTCTCTCTCACACACACACACATACATAAAATGGTAGTGATACATAAAATAATTGTAATTTGATCACTGATACAGAATATGAATTGACCATCTAAGAAAGGTATTATTATTCCTTAACTGAAGAACTCTAGGCACAAATCTAGGAGGAACCTTAAATGATATTTTATTCATTTCCCTCCTTTTATAAATGGGGAAACCATGGCCCATAAACATTGGGTGATTTATTCAAAGGTACACAATAAATAAGAGTTAGGATTTGAACCCAGATTGCCTCTGATTCCAGATTAAGAACACTTTTTGCAATACTATCCTGTCTTAGAAGGGTTTTCTCTCTTGAGATGCATTTGATTTGTAATTAATAAAAAAGAAAAGATTGGATATTTTGGTTTTGGGAGTTGTTTGTTTCTTATTTCATTTTGTTCTAGCCCAAAATGTAAATACAACATGAGGTTTTGTTGTTGCTGTTTTGTTTTGTTTTTCTTCAAAGATCATGCCAGAAGTAGGGCTGAGAAATCTCCTTCCCTAATTTCTTGAGTCAAGCAGAGCATCTCTCTAGGGCCCCTTGCAAAAGTGAAAGACCTAGTTGTATCCCAGTCTAGGCCATGCATGTAACACATGTAAATATGCATGTAGGGTTTTTACAAAGAAAGCATTTATTTTGAAAAGTATAAACACACAAAAAAATAAACTTACTGCCCATCATATGGGAGGCATAATCTCCCTCCCTACTTGGTAGTACCTCAGTCTCTGGAGTGGGGAAAGGAATTAGGTTCCTAACCCATGGAGCACAGATCCAGTTTCAAGTCCAAAAATTCTTACTTGTGGTAGCATCCCAGGCAGTCTGGCTTCTCTGGGTTTGAATGCTGATCTGTCTGTCTGTACCACCCTGCCTAAAATCTGACCGTAGGGTCTCCCATATCTCAAATTCTCTATTCAATGGGGATTAGCTCCCATCCCTGAAACTGAGGTCAAAAAACATAGAAATGTAACAAACATCACTAGGGCCATTTTTCAGAGCCAGAAGTATAAAGGGGAGAGCATAGGGAAGATTTTCCTTCTCCTCTCACAGGTTCAGCTCATGGCACCCATGCATATCAAGCATAGCAAATATCAGTCACTAGAAAAGAATAGATCCAAAAAGATGGTGAGTAAAAAAAGTTAATGGCTCAGTCTTTCCACTTTTAAAGATTTGGGCAATCACTCAAAAGGGGCCATTCCCATCCACAAGTTAGGGGATAGATGGCTCTGTCATATTTGTTATACTGTTATACTTAGAACAAATGGCAGAGACTGCAATTCCCTCTACAAGCCTGTACTGAGACAAACAGGGTGGGATTTATTATCATCATTTAGAATAGAGACGAAGACACTGTGTGTGATTTAATAGAGAAAATTTCAGACTTGAAATCAAAGAAATCTAAGTTCTAGCCCTACCTCATGTATTTGTGCTAATAAATAAACAGGGCTGCGAGAATCACATGAAATAATGTATATTTCTTTTAGCAAACCTTAAATTGCACAAATATGAATTTTCATTAAGATCCTAGACCTAGAACTGGAAGAGGCCTGAAAGGGCATCTTGTCTAATGTCTGCTTTTTACAGATGAGAAAACTGAGGCCTAAGGAGGTTAAATAACTTGTAGGTTTTTTTTGTTTTGTTTTGTTTTTACATTGAAGAATTTTAGTAGGACTTATGGGACAAAAGCTAGAGAGAAGTTAGAGTCAGAGAGGGAAGGACTGCTTCTGATGAGTCTGAGAGACTGGGGCAGTTAGGTGGCACAGTGGATAGAGTATTGTCCCTAAAGTCAAGAGTTCAAATCCAGCCTCAGATGTTTACTAGCTTTGTTATCTTAGGCAACTCACTTAATCTCACAATTGTCATAAAAATAAAAGACTGGGAGAGTGTAAAGAGACTATTTGAAAGGATTATTAGGAGCACTGAATCTGATGTGTTTTATTGTAGATGGCCAAAGGACACTCAAGAGGAGCACAGAAAGCCTAGAATTGAAAATTCAAAACAGAAAAAGTTCAGGTAAGAATCAAAGTGAACAGTATTTGTTGCCAAACTGTCAAAGACTTGGAGTCTTTTAACTTCAAAGAATCCCAATGAAGGAGGCCTAGACTTTCTGCCTCAAGTCTTTCCTTTCTTCAGTCCTTTGTTTACCTAATTGTGAAACCAATATCTAAAACACAGGTCTGGTCACTCACCAGTTCAAAAAACTTCTTTGGCTCCCTATTGCCTAGAGGATCGAATACTAAATCCCTCATTTGATGTTTAATTTCTTCACAATCTAATTCCAGATAAACCTTTTCTGACTCATTAAACATTACTCCCCTTTATGAAGTCTTTTGGCAAGATTAATTGGCCCTTCAAGCACCTTCAAGCACCTTCAAGCAGTGGCCAAGTGAAGAAAAGGGAGAAGCAAGAGAGATATCATGTGCTTTGAATACTCTTGTCCTGTGAGGATCAAGTTCAACAGAAACACAATCAGACCAAGACACTTTAAATCCATTGTTACTTTGCACACTCATTTCACCTATCTTTGTACCCAATCTCCTCATCAATCATTTCATCTGTAGCTCTTGGCTTCTGTTTTTTGAGGCAGTAACTTCCTTTCCCTCCTGTTTCACTGATATTTTGAGGTTTGTGGGAAAGAGCATCTGATGTCAGTTTTTCTAAACTGGACCACACTCTTTCCACCCACTACTTTCGCAGTAGCCTAGTTCTGAAATAACAGAAGAGAATGGGAACCTAGGGCCACACAACCTCTGAAGATGATAGTTTTTGCTAACAATAGAGTGCATGGGGCACCTTGTGTTTGTTGCATTTTTTTTTAAGAAAGTGAAGGAAGAAAGAACAAATAAATCAAACATCCATAGACATTTAGCAAGCAAATACATGTGCATAGTGTTGGATTAGGCCTAATAATTCAGAGTTTCCTTCAGGAGATAGAATATTGTCAAAGAATCACAGCATTTTAGAGTTGGAAGGGACTTAAGGGACCACCTAATCCAACCAATATCTGAAAAATAAAATTTTTTTCACAATCTACATGTTTAGCAATCATCAAGGATTTTTCATTTTTTCATTTTTTTAAAAAAAATTCTTTACTTATTTAAAACTTAAATACAAAATAGAAAAAGAAAAAAATCTGTTACCATGTGCACAGAAGAACATAAGACAATATTCAAAACATAAGACCAACAAATTTCCATTTCAAAAAAGACTATATAATAAATGCCGCACTTTGTGTTACAGAACTGTCCATCTTTTCTTTACTTCCTTATAGGTTTTCTTTTGTCCTCAGCTGTATACTTTAATCTTTTTTTCCCTTTACCTCTCCCTACTTCTCTCCAAAATACTATGTTTAAGCAAGGATATATTAATATATACAAATATGTATATATATAATCATATACACATACATGTTCACATACAACTATATGTATATATATATATGTATATATATATATATATATACATCAATCTTCAATTTCTCTGAAGGTGAATAACATCATCCTCCCCAAGTCTAAGTCTTTGCATATTTTTCTAAATCCACCTACTCATTATTTCCTACAGCACAGCAATATTCCAACAGTATACTATCTAGTTATTTGAAATAGTCTAAAACAAAATTAAATAATGTGGCTGATATATAGTATGGTTCCCCTATTTTTCTCTGTTGATTAAATGTTTTAGCTTTAATTTTGTCTAAGATCAATAATTACTACTTTTGTTTCTAATAAATCCTACTCCTGATCATTATTATTATGTTTGGGTGTATCTCTTATTTCCTATCCCAACTGACTCCTCTGCTTAACTTATATCTGACACTTTACCATGCCATTAGGTAACCTACTCCACCTCCAAGGATCCCTCCCTTATCCTTTTCTCCTATTATATCCCTCCATCTTTATCCATTTTCATTAATCTACACATCTCATCCCATTCCCATTAATTTACACACCTTTCTATGCTTCCCCTTATCCTACTTCCTTCCCCTCTTATTTCTTTATAAATTTAGAAGATTTTTATACACTTCTATATACATAGTTCCCTCATTAACCCATTTCTAATGTGAGTAAGATTACAGAACTATCAGCTTTTCCCCCATATATAATTCCTCCGTGTCAGTTCTTGCTCTCACACCTCATTTGTGTAACATAATTACTCTTTTTACCTTTTCCTACAGTTTTGCTTTTTAAAATCATACCATACTCAGTTCTACCTCAATATTTCTTTTGAACTACCTAATTACTAATTACAATCTTAAATAGATGATTTACATTTCCACATATAAAACATAAACACTTTGTCCTTATTGAGCTGCTTGTATTAGTCTTTAATTTTTACCCTATATTTCTTTTGTATGTTATATGTCAAATTGTCTATTAAGTTCAGGTCTTTTGCAATAAAATTCTGAAAATCTGGTAATTCATTGAATATCTATTTTTTCCCCATTAAGGATTATACTTAACTTTGCTTGGTATGATATTTTCAGATACAACCTTAGCTCTTTGCTCCTCCAAGACCTGCAGTCTTTTGATTGTAGCTGCTGCTAGATTTTATGTGACTTTAATTGTAGCTCCACCATATTTGAATTGTTGTTTTCTTATTGATTATATTTTCTCCTTGAGCTGGGGGTTTTAGAATTCATCTATGATATTACTGTATGTTTTCTTAATAGAATCTTTTTCAGGCAGTGATAGATGAATTTTTTTTCTATTTCTACTTCCCCTCTTGTTTTAATACTTTAGGACAATTTTCTTCAATCACTTCTTGTATTATTGTGTCTTTTTTTAATTGCAATTTTCAAGTAGTTTTACTATCATCTTTCCTCTTCTTGATCTGTTCTACAGATCAGTTTTTCTTCTGAGATGTCTCACATCATCTTCTATCTTTTCATTCTTTATATTTTATTATTTCTTGGTCTCATCACTTTGCTGGCTTCTTTTTGTCTGACTCTATTTTTCAAGGACTCATTTTCTTCCATAAGATTCTGAATTTCCTCTTCTAATTGGTTGACTTTCTTTTTATATTTTTCTTGTTTTTTTTAAGTTTTCCTCAGTCTCTCTCATTTGATTTTTAAATTCTTTTTTTTTTTGGGGGGGGGGTTCTTCCATGAATTCTTTTTGGGCACGTGACCATTTAACATTACTCTTTGGGATAGGAGAGGTTTTTTTTCTTTCAGTATCTTCCTTTGAAAATGAACGCCAGTCTTCTCTATTTCCATAGTAACCTTCTACACTTGGGTTCCTTCTCCTTTGCTCATTTTTTTAACATTTGTAACAGAATATTGAAGTAATCGTTTCTAGTCCTGGGGTATGAAGGATAGTGCCTCTGGACTCAGGTATTTCTTTAGTTCTCCCTCTGGTCTGGAATCCAAGACCAAAAACTCTATCTTCCAGTAAGTGTCCATAGCCAGCAACATCACTGCTTCATTGTTTCTGCACTCACTAAGTGTGTACTGATTCCTTCTCTCTTGGGGTCACTCTAGCAGCACAGTTGGACATGGCATTTCTTATCACCAGTTCTCTCAATTTTCCCACTCAGACTCCCTATTCCCCACACTGTTTGGGAGGTGAAGATTCCTGTGGGTGCAGCAGACGCTGTCTCTCAATCCAGCTAGCTCATCACTCACTGTTTTAGTGGAACCAGAATGGAGGTATTTACACACACAGGGGCCAAACCTATTCCTGGTATCTTTTATCAGATCTTCTCTCATTGTCCCACGAGAAATACTATTCTGCCCCAACTCTTATTTGTTTTTACTGTTCTATCTTTGCCCTGAAGCACAATTTTGTCTTGTTTCTAGGGGAAATCTGGAGAGTTTGGCAATTTCTCATATACTCTGCCATCTTCACAGAATCTTCACTCTTAATAAAAGCTTTTTAAAATCCCCACAAAGAAGCTAACACTTCCTGAGAAAGTCTACACCACTTCTTAAATAGCTCCAATTGTAAAAAGGGTTTTCCAGATCCAATCATTCTGGAGAGCAATTTGGAACTATGCTCAAAAAGTTATCAAACTGTGCATACCCTTTGACCCAGCAGTGTTTCTATTGGGCTTATATCCCAAAGAGATCTTAAAGGAGGGAAAGGGACCCACATGTGCAAAAATGTTTGTAGCAGTCCTTTTTGTAGTAGCTAGAAACTGGAAAATGAATGGATGTCCATCAATTGGAGAATGGCTGAATAAATTATGGTATGTGAATGTCATGGAATATTATTGTTCTATAAGAAACGACCAGCAGGATGATTTCAGAGAGGCCTGGAGAGACTTACATGAACTGATACTGAGTGAAATGAGCAGAACCAGGAGATTATTATACACGGCAACAACAAGACTATATGATGATCAATTCTGATGGATGTGGTTCTTTCATACAATGAGATAATTGATGCCGGTTACAATGATCTTGTGACAAAGAGAGCTATCTACATCCAGAGAAAGAACTATGGGAACTGAGTGTGGATCACAACATAGCATTTTCACTCTTTTTGTTGTTGTTCGCTTGCATTTTGTTTTCATACTCATTTACTTTCCTTTTTGATCAGATTTTTCTTGTGCAGCAAGAGAATTGTATAAATATGTCTATGTATATATATATATATATATATATATATTGGATTTAACATATATTTTAACATGTTTAATGTATATTGGATTGCTTGCCATCTAGGGGAGAGGGTAGGGAAAAAGAGGGGAAAATCTGAAACAGAAGGCTATACAAGGGTCAATGTTGTCAAATTATCCATGCAATGTTTTAAAAATGAAAAGCTTTAAAAAGAAAAAAAAAGTAAAAAGGATTTTCCTTATATAAAATCTAGCATTTACCTTTTGCTTCTTAGTTCTTCCTCTGGAGCCAAGTGAAGAAAAATTAATTCCTTCCTCTGTTTTAAACAACATATAAATGTTAGCTATTATCATATGAGATCACTGAGTTCAAAGACTTGAAATTCAAATTCTGCTTCAGACATTTACTAGTTGTGTGACCCTGGACAAGTCACTTAACTCTGTCTCATCTATAAAATGAGGTGGAGAAGGATATGTCAAACCAATCCTGCATCTTTGCCAAGAAAAATACCCAAATGGGGTCACATAGAGTCGGACAACTAAAAGGATTGAATAACAACAAAAGAAGAATCAACTTGTTCTCTTGGCCTCCCTTAACTGACTCCAACCCCTGGGATGAATGTTGTATCAAGATAACCGCTATTTAGTGAAAAAAAAAATGTTCATTCAAATCCTCCAGATTGAAGGTAATTATGGTCATTGACCACAAACTTACTACAGGAGAAAAAAAACTGGGCTTCAGTTTTCTTATTTGTAAGTCTAAAAGGTTGGATTGGATCATCTCCTAGTTCTAGCTCCTACTCCATATATGATTCAGACCCACCTCAAATTAAAGCCCATAATTCCATCTGAAGCAATTAGTTATCTCAGAGTAGTAAAGACACTTCAGATATCTCAGGGCCATTGTGGATTTGAATATCCCCTTCTAGATTAGTTAACAAATCTAGCAAAAGAGGACATTCTTATATATACAGAGCCATCAACTCTGCTTATCTGAAATGGTTTCAGAAACATAGGAAGACTCTCCTTTCCCCAATATATAAAAAGCCTATTTTTCAGCTATCAGGCACTTGAAATTTCTGAATAAAAACAAATCCTTTTATTCTCTAAATAGAAAAAAGTGAGTTTAAAATACAAATACAATTAGGAATGTTTAAATCATTTGCTTAAATTCACTCTGAGGTATAAATGATAAATGATATGTAGGTTTTAAATTAGGATAGACAAGAGAATATCTGATGCTTGAAGAAAAGTGGGAGAGCCAGCATAAGAGGATCTTAGGATATATATAAAGCTGGAACAAATCTAATCTAATCTATTTATTTTAAAGATGAGAAAACCAAATCCTAGGGATGTCAAGTAACTTTCCCTTTGTTATCAATTCAACAAGCATTTATTAAGCTCTTACTATGGGCCAGTCACTGTTTTAAATACAGGGAATGCAAATATACAGACTAGGAAAAAAAAGTCTCTGGTTTTGAGAGTTTCCTTTGTGGGAAACACAACATATAAAAGACACCAGAAAAATAGGTGGAAGGAAAAATGTCCATTGGGACATGATGAAGAAAGTACAGAGAATAAGGAGATACAGAAGTAAAACCCAAGAGTAATGAAGACATGGATCTCCTGAGCATCCTTCATCCTTGTTTTGGTGAAAAACTAATAAAACTTGTAGGGGACAGCTAAATAGCACAGACAAATCTTCCTGAGTTCAGATCTGGCCTCAGACACTTACTAGCTGTGTGATCCTGGGTAAGTCACTTAACCCTGTTTACCTCAGTTTTTTTATTTGTCAAATGAGCTGAAGGAGGAAATGACAAACCATTCTAGTATCTTTGCAGAGGAAAATCAAAGGTATTTGTGGCCGGAAGGAGGGGAAAGAGAAGGATCAAAAAAATAACTGAACATGACTAAAATGACTGAACAAGAAGAATTTATAGGACAAAAGGAGACAAGTTCAAGTAAGTCAAGAACCCAGTTGAAGAAAGAAGGCCCTCCTGCTTCTGATAGTGTTGAAGAAATCTGTAAAAGAATGGGAGCAGTGAAGGAATTGTGACAGAAGACAAATTTAATCTTAAAGAGCAAAACACACTTCTGGTGTCTTTCATTATAGATGGCCCAGGTCCCACAGACTCTGGGGAACAAGTGTTAAATATTGAAAAGTAAGTGAAAGAGGTAGGATGTAAATCCAGATCACCTGATTCCTAAGCCTGTCCTCTATCTTCTAAATCATAATATCTACAATATGAAATCAAGGTCAAAAAGAAAGATGCTGGAAAACTCAAGGACAAATTTTGTGTTTCATATTTTTTTTCCTTCCCTGTAAAGAAAAAGTTATCTTAAGTGTAGTGATGCAAAGGTGAATTAGAGTTACTACTTTTATGTTTGTTAAACCATAGTAGTAACTCTAATAATATTACACTATAATAATAGTATAAGTTAATAATAAAAGCCCTTCTACCTCCCAGAGTGGTTGTGAGAATGAAATGAGACAATATTTATAAATCACTTAGCTTTAGTATGCCATACTTGTTACAATACAAATTATTATTATTATTATTTCATCAGTAAAAGTTTTAGGCCAGGGAGGAGAATCTTATAATCCCATACTGGATAAATTGAAGAAGATATTTTTAGAGAGTTGATGAGCTCTTTTGGCCCCTTAATTAGCTTACACAGAGATAATCACTTTGTCCACCAAAAAATCTGATCCTAAATGATAACAAAATTTCAGTTTAGGAAATTGAATAGTGCCTATAGTAACCTGACAAGTTGAGATTTCTAGAAGTTGGTGATACAAAGACAAAAAAAAAAAAGGAAATGGATCATTCTTTAAGAAATTTGACTTTCTTCAGGAAAAGTTTGTAGGGTATCAAGATAATGGTGATAATGATTAATAATAATAATAATAAATGTTTATCTAATTCTTTAAAGAGGTAGCAGAGCACAGAGAACATGTACTGATGTGCTTTGGAAGAAAGTTTCCTCATCTGGCAATTTACTATACTAATAGAATCCAATTTCAGGCCCTGTCCATGTTCCAGTACCTTAAAAATTTGTGAAATACATTATTTCATTTGATGATACCCTATGAGATAAGCAATACAGATACACCCATTTATGGATGAAAAAAGAAGCTCCAAAAGATAAATTTATACACACAGACATACACACACACTCAGTCCCACAGCTTATAAAATAGTTCAATTCCAATTCATCCTGATTCTAAGTATTACTCTCTCTCTGCTCTATCATCTTCCTCTAATGTGAAATTCATATCATGGTTTTACTTTTTCTCTGTTGGAGTATCATATATTATATATATATAGCATAATATAATATAATTAATTAATATATATCATAATATAATATTATATATCAAGTTTATATTTTGATTCCTTTTTTTAGACAAAAAGTGGAAAGAAGAAAGAAAAAGTTTCACAAGGAGAGTAAGTTCTTAATTCTTTTTTTTATATTTACTCATTGCTTTTATGAAGATTAAATTGATAAAGGATAGATGTAAAATCTTATACATATCTCTGCAAAATTGTCTAGTACAGGACATGTCCAGACAAATGATCTGTAGTTTTAGAGAAATTTGAGCTAAGTGTGAATTAGCACTCAAACTGCTCATCTAAATTTATATTGCAAAATGTTTCAAACCAGTTTGAATTGTTCAGTGAAGAAAGCCATATACACCCAGAGAAAGGGATATGAAATGTGGACCACAACATAACATTTTCATGCTCTCTATTGATGTTTGCTTGCATTATGTTTCCCTTCTCAGATTTTTTTTTCTTGTAGATCGACTTTTATTGCACAAGATAACAGTAAAAATATGTACACACATATTCCATTTGTCAAGTATTTTAACATAATTAACATGTAGTAGACTTCCTGCCATCTAGGGGAGGGGTGGGGAGTAGGGGAGAAAAATTTGTAATGGAAAGCTTTGCAGGGGTCAATGTTGAAAAATTACCCATACATACGTTTTGAAAATAAAAAGCTTTAATAAAAAAATAAATTTATATTGCATTAATAGAACAACATCAAGTACTTACCCCTGATAACACAATCTAAAGTATTGTGATAAAAAAAATTAGGCAACATATTTTTTAAAGGATGTTGGTAAACTAGAATGTATTCAAAAGAGCATAATTAGGATAGTTAGGGGATAACAGATCATCAGAGGAGCAATTAAGGAACTGGGAGATATATATCTTGAAAAAGTATTAGAGGAAATGATGTTAATAATGATGTTGATGACAAAAATAACAATGACGATGATGATGATAATGATGGCCAAGATTGTAGAGATGCTGATTTTTAAATAAATGTAAGGAAAAACTTCTTAATAATTAATGCTATCAAAAAATGGAATAGGCTGTCAAGTAGAAATGTACCTATCACTAGAGATCATCAAGCAGACATTATATGACTACTTGTGTCCCTGTGATATATATCCTTATTTTTTCATAAAAGAAATCTGTAGCTAAGTAATGAATTAGATGATCTTAGAGGTTCATTTCACAGAGATTTTAATTTTAAATTTCTAAGCTGAGTGAATTGGAGTTTGAGGGGACCTATTTAGTTGCTAAGGAGAAAATGGAATAGTCCTTTAAAATGCATTTGGAGGCAGCAATGGAGAGAAAAAAAGAATATAATTGATCTTTGAGTCATCTGCATGAAGATGATAATTAAAACTATGTATAGTCAGACAAAACAAATTCCTGAGTTGACCATGTCCAAAAAATCTCTTTGCTTGGTTTTTCAAATGCTTCACAATTTTTTCCAACCTATCTTTCCATCAGCTCACCCCATTTTGTAAAATTATTTGTTTTTATCAGAAGACACAGAATTTTTTTTCTTATTTCATTAATATTAATCTAGCCCCATAACATAATCTAGACTACACACACACACACACACACACACACACACACACACACACACAGAGCCCATTTCACCCTCTTTCTCCTCCTCTTTTCTTTTTTCATTCTTTATGATCCCTCAAATCTTTTCCTCTTCTAGTCTGTTTGTGTCACTCAATTATTTATTGAAACTACAGGATTATTCTGAATAAATTGTTGGACACAGTTTTTCTTTTTTCTTCTTCTGTTTCTGATATTATATATTTAAGTAAAATATTTCTGATTCTCCCTAAGTCTGTTGTTTCATTTGCATTTCTTCCTTTTTTTTTTCTTTTTCTTCTGAGGCAATTGGGGTTAAGTGACTTGCCCAGGGTCATACAGCCAAGAAGTGTTAAGTGTCTGAGGTCAGATTTGAAGGTCCTCCTGAGTTCAGGATTGGTGCTCTATCCACTTCACCACCTAGCTGCCCTCTTCTAATGTATTTCTTAACTGCTGTTTTATTATCATTTTTAATGCTTAGCACAGTGGTTAGCAAATAGTAGATTCTTAATAAATATTTATTGACTGAATATGACTGAATAAAATGTCCCTAATATTTCTTAAGAGTGTTCACTTCTTGATTGCATTTTAAATCATCTTGTGATTTTTTTTGCTAATTTAAGTTTTTCTCTTTTTTTACTTCAGTGCATTTATTATCTGTTCTGCTGTATTTTTAAAGAAAATTCTAATTGTAGTTCTGATATTTCTGTTGTTTTTGTCTGATATTTTTGTCCCAGCAATTTTGTCTCTTTTAACCCATCATTGTCTCAAAAAGTTTTAATCTTAATTTTTTGAGTGTTTCTACAAGCAAATTTCTTTTAGGTATTTCTGTTAATTTGAAGTCTTTGCATTGTAACTTCAGTCTGTCATGCTCGTAAAAATTGTATCTGTATTTTATGTGTCCTGGTAGCACAGTATACTACACATTACAAGTAATGAATAATTTTTAAATTTTAGTTTAGTGCCATTTAATTAAATTTGTGTCAATTAAAGATTGCTTCAACAAGTATATGTCATTTTCCCACTACAGGGATATTTCTGTTATTCAAGGGAGTAAATAGAAGTGCTTGGCTACACTGAAAACTGTTAGTCTGACATCTTAGAGCTGTGCAAAGGGCTTCTACTAGTGCATCATAGTATCCTTATGTTGCCTTTGTATGTAATCCATAAAAATTGGGCCCTATTTGTTCCTTATTGAACTTATTTATCCTTTATCTGATTATGTTATTGCTAAATCATTGATGTAAGATAAAAATAATTTTTTCAAATTGAGTAGATTAGAAAGCTCTCCATTACCCTACTTCTGCTTCTTCATTTCTACCACTGGTCATAAGGGGTTGTAAACAATCCCCCCAAATAGATTATTCTATCTTTGCCATTATATGTGTTATGCCTATTTTTTAAAACTACAACAAAAGTGGGTTTTAATAACCGTGCCCATCAATTGATGCCACTGGAATGGTTTGATGTCAGATTCTAGCCACAATGCCAAACAATATCTTTAACTCTATCATTTGATAATATAAATTTTCCTTTTGCTACTGTAGCAGAATTCTGCAAAAATTAACATAATATAGATACATATATCTATACTAATTCTATAAATTTCTTAATAGTATATCATTTAGCTTCATTCATGATGCTTCTTCCTTTCTTCCTTTCTTTTTCCTTCCTTTCTATTTTTTTTCCTTCCTTGACATGAAAGAGCTTTTCCATGACCATTCCTTAGTAAGGTTTGGTAATTGCAAAAAGCAAAAAGTCCAACTCTGCTTCCTTGGATAAATAGTTCCCACCTTTCATGAAGTAGATGGTAGTGCCCAGAAAGGTAAGAAAGAATGTTTCCCTCCATGTATATTGGCTCAATACCAAAGTTTTCCCTCTAATGAGCTCTTCACCAAAACTTTTACACCAATTTGATCTTCCAACAGAAATGGCAGTTCATGTTCTGAAATCTGGTTGTGACTTTTTGGGCCCATCCCAAGGACCCTCTGACCCACTCAGAAATCTAATCCTGACCTATCCATCCCTGCTCTAAATCAGGATCTCTTATAGAAAATGATTCACTTCTATCTTATAATAAAACAAAATCCACATTTCTATCTGCATTCTGAAAATCATATGTAGGATGGATTGGAATGGATCAATTATGAAGTTATTCCAATAGCCCAAGGTAGATGTGATCAGGATCTGAAATAAGGTAATACCTATATGAGAAAACAGAAGGATTCATACAAAGATATTTTCTGGAGGTAGAAACAATAAGATCTGGCAATTGATTGGATAGCGGATGAGGAATCATGGATAAGGCAGAGATTATAAACTTGGAGACTGGAAATTTGGTTATACCATTAATAGAAATATGGAAGTTAAAAGAGGGATAAATTTGAAGGAATGCTCCATTTTGGACATCATCATTATGATCATATTAATTAAAATTTATCTCAATTGGTCTTTACTATAATCCTATAAAATAGCTATGATTGTTATTGTTATTACATTTTACAGATGAGGAAACCAAGGCAAACAGAGGTTAAATGACTATTCAGAGCCACACAGCTAGTAAATTTCTGAGGCCTGATTTTGAACTCTGGTTTTCCTGACTACAGGTCCAGTATTCAATCTATTGTGACACCTGCCTGCCTAGGACATTTTGAGTTTGAGATGTTCAATGGATATTCAGCTTGAAATGTCCAATAATTACTTGGTGATTTGAAGCTGGAATTTGGGAGAAACATGAGTTTGCAAAGAGATCATATTCCAAATCATGAGAACTAAGGAAACCAAGCAAGTGAAAGATTATAGAAAAATTATAATTAGGACAGAGTCTTAGGTTATACCTTCAGTGAGGGATAATGAAGAATCTGAAAAAGAATGAGGAATGGGCAGATAGAAGGAAAACCAAGTGCAGAGAAAAAGAAAGATGCAGAGAAAAAGAAAGATTCAAGCAAAGAGAGAAAAGCCAAAAATGTTAAATGTTACAGATGGGTGAAGAGGAAGGAGAACTGAGAAAAGGCCATTATATTTGCCAATTAAATAAATTAAAACTCAAATTAAGTTGGAAAACTAGATTGCAAAAAGCTAACCAGTGAGAAGAGAGGAAATGGGGGCAATGGGGGTAGACAGTCTTTTCTTGAGGTTTGGCTAGAAAGAGAGAAAACTATAACTTGAAGGGAAAAGGTTTCTTAAAGATAAAGAGGTTTGCTCTCATATTGGCTAAGATGACAGAAAAAGATAATGATAAATGTTGGTGGAGATGTGGGACACCAATACATTGTTGCTGGAGTTAGGAACTGATCCAACCATTCTGGAAAGTAAACTATGCTTAAAGGGCTATCAAACTGTACATACCTTTTGATCCAGCAGTATCTCTACTAGGTCTGCATCCTAAGGTCATAAAAAAGGGAAAAGGGCCCACATGTGCAAAAATGGTTGTAACAGCCCTTTTTATAGTGACAAGGAACTAGAAACTGATGCCCATCAACTGGGAAATGGCTAAATAAGTTATGGTATACCAATGTAGTAAAATATTGTTCTATAAGAAATGATCAGTAGGATGATTTCAGAAAGGCCCAAAGAGATTTACATGAACTAATGATAAGTGAAGTGAGTAGAACCAAGAGAACCTTGAACATAGCAACAAGAAGATTATATGATAATCAACTGGGATGGACGTGGCTTTTTTCAATCATTTATTTATTTATTTTTGCTGAGGCAATTGGGGTTAAGTGACTTGCCCAGGGTCACACAGCCAGGGAATGTTAAGTGTCTGAGACCAGATTTGAACTCAGATCCTTCTGATTTCAGGGCTGGTGCTCTATCCACTGAGCCACCTAGCTGCCCCAATGTGGCTTTTTTCAACAATGAGGTGATTCAGGCTATAGTTCCAGTAGACTAGTAATGGAGAGAGCCACTTACATCCAGAGAGAGGACTATGGAGACTGGATGTGGATCACAACATTATATTTTCCTCTTTGTTAATGTTGTTGTTTGTTTGCTTGTTTTTTTTCTTTCTCATTTTTCCTCTTTTGATCTGATTTTTCTTGTGCAGCATGATAAATGTGGAAATGTGTTTAGAAGAATTGTACATGTTTAATCTATATTGGATCACTTATTGTCTAGGGAAAGGGGGAGATGGGAAGGGAGGGAGAAAGATCTGGAACACAAGGTTTTGCAAAGATGAATGTTGAAAATTATCTTTGCATGTATTTTGAAAAATAAGAAGCTATTATAGAAAAAAAAAGATGAAGAAGTTTGGACATATTTGTGAGCAGAAGGGAAACAACCAGTAGATAAGGAAGAGATTGAAGATGGATGATAGGGTGGGAGGATGTGGGATGGGGCAATCTGCTAGAAAAGATGAGAGGGGATGGGATCAAGAATATGAGGAGAGGAAAAGGACCATCTCATTATCAGAGAATAAAGGAAGAATAAGAGATTATGTCACAAGGTTTTAAGATAAAGAGAAGGGGAGAGGAAGAAGCCACAGTTAATTTTCTTTATTTTCTCAGTAACATAATGAGAGGTAATCAGCTAAAAAGTGGGGACACTGAAAGGAAAATATGGAAGATTTGAGTAGAGAAATTTGGAACAGCTTTTGAGAGGATTAGAAACAAGAATCAGAGAGAAATAAAAGACTTGCCTTGCTGCAGTGAAATTAAATAATACAAATTTGGAGTAGATGCAGGCACCTCTGCCTGGATTTCAGCCAGTCTGTTCAGCAGCTCAAGTCTGCAGAGAAATAGGTAGTGGGTCCTTGCTCATTCCCTTGTCATCTATAGCTCTATGCCTGTTTCCCCCTTCAGTTCTGTATCCCTTGAGGCCTGATCTATACTGACTGCTTTTCTTTTCTTCTTCTAGGGGAAGAAGTTTCACTTTCTTACCCCAAGGTAAGGAAAAACTCTTTTTTTTCTGAAACAAGCCTAAAAATACAGACCCCATAGGCTTATGTACCTTAGGGACATGCCAGGGGGTGTATGTATAGAATTGACTCCCATGTAGCACCATCTGGGAGGCATAAAAGGAGAGCCTTCTTCCTTCCAGCTGCCACAAAGTTTGACTGTTAGAAATCCACCCTTTTAGATGAAATACTGTTCTCTCAATTTTGAGAAATGCAGGCCTTGGAAGAGGAATATACCGAGCTGTTATTTGTCACAAATCTTCACTGAAATGTTCATGGATAAAGTTCTCTTCCATGATAGCTAGCTGAGAGCAGAACATCCTTGTAATTTGGGCACCACTTGGACAGAAAAGGCTGGAAGAGCACAGCAGGGGGAAAGGGAGGGGATAATTTAGGGAGGAAAAAAGAGAAGGAGGAGGGCTGCAGAGAAGTGGAGGACTGGAGAGCACCTGAAGTAAACATGATCTCTTTTACCAATTGCCAGGAAAATCATGAAGGCAATGCAAAGGAGCCATTCTATGCCCTCATCATGCATTTACCCCAACGAATGCCTTCCACAAACTCCACGGAAAATGACTATGAGAATGTGGGCCCCAAGTGCAAGAGACCCAAACCACTGGCTCATGGGCATGAGACTGAATATGCCATCCTTAAAGTCCCTTCCAGCCCACAACCTTCCCACAGCTTCCAGGATGGGGAATATGAACTTGTCATGCCCGTTATACATAACTGTTACCCATAACAGTTATGCATCCAACCTCAACTGATGAATTCAGGGAACTTGAATATATAGAAATCTCTAAGAAACAGATAGTAAGATAGTTACCCACAACAAAAGTAACTGTAACAATTCATCACATTTGTAGAATGCTTCATAATTACAAAGAGCTTTCATATACTTTCTGCTATTTGATATTTGCAATGACTCCATGTTAGGGCTGATCTCATGAGGTCCATTTTACAGATGAGGTACTTGATGATAAGGTACGGGGGGACAGCAGCATGGCATAATAAACTATGAACTTGACATCAGAAATATTTGAGTTCATATCCTGCCTCAAATACTTCTTAGCTGTGAGTCTGAACAAGTCACTTAAATCTTTCTGTTTCTCAGCTTTGTCAGGTATAAAATAAGGAGGCTTGCATTAGATGTCTTGTAGGATCCTTCTAGTCTATATCTATGATGGAATGACTACTCCCCAAAAGCCAGGACTATTGATTCCCAATTCCCAGGCTTAATGCTCTTTCTACCACACCAAAGTCTCTTGTTTGAGGCCATAAAATCACAAGGAAGCTTTATCTGAAAGATAACATTTCCAGGCAACAGCTTGGAGATCCATTTCCCCAGACATGTCCAGTCCATTCCAAACCCTGTCTCATCCAATCTTTCTCACTTGAGGAAGGGGTCTTCCTCTACAGGAAAGAGAGAAGTGGGAGATGGGGCAGGATCCTAAGGGGATCAGTTACTTCCATGGCCAACCTACCAGTGTTGGAGAGTTGTTTTGTTTTGTTTTGTTTTGTTGCCTGCCTTGCCATTTTGTATATATGGAAACAGGAAAATTTCATTCAAATTCTTGAAGATTTAATTCATTTGATGAATTCCTCCCTCCTCTCTCTCTTCCTCCTTTTCTTTCTTCTTCCTCAAAAATTCTTTAACTCATAATGTTAGAGCTAGAAGAATATTTAGAGATCAACTTAATAATTATTTTTCCAGTTTATTTTTCAATTAAACATCTATTTTCCCTTCTTTCCATCTCTCACTTAAAGGAAAAAGAAAACTCTTTGCCAAATATGTGTAGTCAAGCAAAACAAATCTCTACATTGTCAATATGTAAGTTTTCACTTTAGAGATGAAGAAATTGAGACCTAGGAAGATAACGTGACATGCGTAGGATCACACATGGAGCTGGAGCTATAACTCTGTTCTCCTAAATCTTGGTCCAGCAATTTTTATCCACATCTAGAAAATATCCTAAGTGTGATCATTAAAAAAAATAAATTTAAAAAAGTTTAAAATTTAATTAATTTTTTTTTAAAAAAAGAACACTAATGAAAATATTTGTATAGCTCCTATCTATATGATATTCCTTTTTAATATTAACTTAAGGAGAAGAGAAGAGAATTTAGAACAAAAGGTTTTGCAAGGATGAATATTGAAAACTATCAATACATATGTTTTAAAAATAAAAGCTTTCTGAAAAATTAACTTAACAAGCAGCTACATGATGCAGTGGTCCTACAGCACCAGAACTGAAGTCATGAAGACCTAAGTTCAAATTCAACTCAGACACTTAACAATTAATATTTACTAGCTGTGTGACCATGTGCAAGTCACTTAACCCTAATTGCTCACAATAATAATAATTATATATATATATACATGTATGCATATATATATAAATAAAGGTAGAATTCTCTGCCTTTAAGGTATATTATAACTATGCTTTTTCTATTAATAGAAACATCTTAGGTAAGCTTGGGATGAGAATGGAAATATCTTGCATTATTTGCTGACATAGGCTGCTCTGAAAGCAGGAATTGGAAACTTTGGCAGTAGTAGAAATAAAATCCAATACATCAGATTATTAAGTCCACTAACCAAAGTTTAAGAAAGGAGTAGAAAGATTCTCAGGTCACCAGTGTTACGGCTGACAGACTCATTTAGGGATGTTGTCTAGTCTTGGAGGTTTTTGTATTTTGTTTTGTTTTTTAACAAATTGAGTCATGAATGGAGGAAGGGGGGTGTGTGAAGGACAACTCTAGTTAACAGAATAACTGTTAAAATTTTCAATGTGAACATTCACACCTCAGAAATTAGTAAATGCTAAAATTATGGCTGATTTATTGTTTTATTTTTAGACTTAAGTAAATGATGGAGAAAATATTATTAATGCAAATTAGACTTAAAAGTATGTTATATCTACATCTTTTTCATAGAGGTAGTTATTAATTATTTACTAATACATCTATAGTCCCACTTATATTTATGCTTTTGTTCCAAAATATAATTCACTAAAAATAATGTGCTAACTGCTAGGTCTATATCCCAAAGACATAAAAAGGGGAAAGGCTCTATTTCTACAAAAATATTTGTAGCAGCTCTTTTTATGTTAGATAAGAAGTGGAAATAGAAGGGATGCCTATCAATTGGAAAATGGTTAAATAAGCTGTGGTATATGATTGTGATGGAATGTTATTTTGCTATAAGAAATGATAAGCAATCCGATTTCAGAAAAACCTGTAAAGACTTACATGAATTGATGCAAACTGAATAGAGCAGAACCAGGAGAGTATTGTTCATAGTAACAACAATGCTTTATGATTTTCAACTGTGAATGATTTAGTTATTCTCAGCAATACAATGACCAAAGAGAATCCCAATGGACTTATGATGAAATATGCTAGTCACTTCCAGAGAAAGAACTAATATTATCTGAATACAATCTGAAGCACACCATTTTTCACTTTCTTTATTATTATTATTTTTAGGGTTTTTGTACAAAATTAGTAACATAGAAATGTTTTACATGATTTCACAGGTATAACCTATATCATATTACCATATCAGGAAGGGGCAATGGGAAGGAAAGAAAGGGAGCATAGAATTTAGAACTCAAAATGTATTTAAAATGTTTTTTTTTAATTTCTTTAATATGTAATTGGGGAAAAATAAAATATTATGTATATAAAACATAAAATAACATGCTGAGCCCCCAAAGAAGGCCTCCAATAATTTGTTAAATAGAAGAAAGTATTGAGTTGGGATAGACCTCTCAGCAGAATTAGTATTCACTAAGTATTAATAGACTTTAGATGGTTGGTTTATGGGCTTCAACTAGAACTTGAGTATTTCATAAACACAAAGGCTTGAAATCTTACTCCCTTGTCTTTTAACAATTGCTCCTAGTTGCTAGATACCTCACTTCTTTTTTTAAATTTTATTTCATTCTGAACTTCAAAAATAAAACAAATATTTCTGTAACATGGTAAAATAAGAAAAAAATCATTGTATAAGAAACTCCAAATCTATTATGTATAACTTTCTATTCCTTTTAAATATATAAAAATGTTATTATGTAATTTTCTTTTTTTCCCTTTCTTCTCCCCTCCCCCAAGATGGCTACCATTAGGCACAAATATGTATGTATACACACACACATATATGTATATATGTAAAAACATTCTATACATAATTCTATTTATCAGTTCTTTCTCTGGATGCAGATAGAGTTTCCTTCATGTGCTGAATGCTTCACTTCTTGCCAGGCAAGGATAAGTCCTAAGTAGTCCTAAGAAAATATGGGCTCTGCCCTGGAGAAGCAACATGTACCTTATTTAAACTGTTCATTTTTTTCTGGCATCTACTATTTACTCCCTCTCTGAACTTAAGACAAGTAACGTTTCTGGGCTTCAGCTTGCTGATCTGCAATGAAGGGGTTGAATAGATGCTGTTTAAAGGCTCTTCCAGTTCTCAATTCTGAGTGCCCTTATACCTAATAAATTCCAACCATTATTTAAAATGCAAATGCTACCTTCTCTAAGCAAACCTTTCCTGTTTTTTTTTCCCTCATCCCTCACTATCCTGATCATTGCTGATAACCTTTTCCCATCAGATCTCATGTAACTGTTTTGTAATTCTATAATGCATTGTATTACCTATTATAATGGTGATGCATGCTGAACCCTCACCCCCTGCAAAACTTGTCACTTTCTATTTTCAATACTCAACACAATGCTGTACATACCATTGGTGCTTAATAAATGTCTGTTATATTGGATCATACTAGATGAATCCATGTCAATACATTGTCACTTGTTCACTCACCTTTCTATTCTGATTCAATGGTCTGTGTGGTTATTTGGGGAACATCCCAAGACTAAGTTGTCTATAATGTCCCAAGAGCTACAACTAGGCTATATTTTGTAAACGTTTTATTCTGTTAATACTTTAGAGTATTCTGAGATACCACTACACACCTGTCAGATTAGCTTTTAAAATGACAGGAAAAGATAATGACGAATGTTGGAGGGGATGTGGGAAAACTGGGACATTGATACGTTGTTGGTTGAATTGTGAACGGATCCAACCATTCTGGAGAGCAATTTGGAGCTATGCTCAAAAAGTTATCAAACTGTGCATACCCTTTGACCCAGCAGTGTTTCTATTGGGCTTATATCCCAAAGAGATCTTAAAGGAAAGGGCCCCACATGTGCAAGAATGTTTGTGGCAGCCTACAAAAAGTAGTGGCTAGAAACTGGAAACTGAATGGATGCCCATCAATTGGAGAGTGGCTGCATAAATTATGGTATATGAATGTTATGGAATGTTATTGCTCTGTAAGAAACGACCAGCAGGACGATTTCAGAGAGGCCTGGAGAGACTTGCATGAACTGATGCTGAGTGAAACAAGCAGAACCAGGAGATCATTGTACACAGCAACAACAATATTACATGATGATCAATTCTGATGGACATGGCTCTCTGCAACAAAGAATTGTCTCAAACCAGTTCCAATTGTTCACTGAAGAAAACCATATACACCCAGAGAGAGGGAGGTGGGATGTGGACCACAATGTAACATTTTCATGATCTCTATTGACATTTGCTTGCATTGTGTTGCCTTTCTCTGATTCTTTTTTTTTTCTTGTAGATAGGATTTTTCTTGCATAACTTCTCAAGTATTTCGACATTATTGACTTGTAGTGGATTTCCTGCCATCTAGGGGAGGGGAGGGGACTGGGGATAAAATTTGTAATGGAAAGCTTTGTAAAGATCAATGCTGAGGAACTACCCATACATATGTTATACAAATAAAAAGCTTTAATAAAATAATTAAAAAAGAAACAATCAGCAGGACGATTTCAGAGAGGCCTGGAGAGACTTGCATGGACTGATACTGAGCGAAATGAGCAGAACCAGCAGATCATTATACACGGTAACAACAAGACTGACTATATGATGATCAATTCTGATGGACATGGCTCTCTTCAACAATGAAATGCTTTAAACCAGTTCCAATTGTTCAGTGAAGAAAGCCATATACACCCAGAGAGAGGTATATGAAATGTGGACCACAACATAACATTTCCATGATCTCTATCGATGTTTGTTTGCATTGGGTTTCCTTTCTCAGATATTTTTTGTTCATGTAGATACGATTGTTCTTGCATAACAAGATAAGTGTGGAAATACGTATACATATATTTGACTTGTCAAGTATTTTAATATAATTTACACGTAGTCAACTTCCTGCCATCTCAGGGATGGGAGGGAACTAGGGGGGAAAATTTGTAACGGAAAGCTTTGTAAAGATCAATGTTGAAGAAATACCCATACATATGTTATGCAAATAAAAAGCTTTAAAAAAAATAGAGTTTTGAGGGAAAAGGGAAACAACAATCCTACTCTTGACATTTATTTCTTACATGATCTCCAGCAAATTGTTTAATCTCCCTGGGCTTCATTAGCCTCTTCTGTAAAATGAGGACTGATTTACATAATCACTAATTTACATAAATGATACCTAATTTATTTATATAAAGACTTTCTTTTACTAAAATTTAAATTACCAAATAGCAAATTTACTTATTTGCATAAAAGAAGACCTAATTTATTGACATGAAGACTTTTAAGATTGACAGCTTCTACAATCCTATTCAGTCCAATGAGGTTAAGAACGATTGTTCTGCTCAAGTATGTGCTAGATCCAGTTCTACAGGCTTGAGGATCTGATTATAAATTTCCAGTATAAATATTTATATCTCAGAAATTGGCCAAAACACTGCAAATTATGGTTTGATTTATTGTTTTGTTGTCTAGATGAAGTATAATACAGATTAAACTTTAAAGCATATCTCATTTATTTGTTTATTTACTTTTTCATTTATTCATTTATTTATTTGGAGAACTGGTTGTTAAACATTTACCAATATACCAATGGTCATACCACAATACAACAAATATTGATTGTGCTTAGAAAATACTGTAACCTGATCTAAGGGTTTTACAAGCCCTTTTCAGGGGTACTTATTCACCTGGGGAATCTATTTGGTTACCCAACTAGTTGCTCCAAGAAGCTGTAGTATGGGCTCTGGCCACATCCCAGTAAACCATTTCAGCAAATGGGCTAAATCTATGGGCCTTGAATTTCTCAGTGATTTAGGATGATGTTTCTACCCTACTCAAGTGCTGAATGGGTAGATGAGTACAATTTGGCTATGAAGGTGGTTAAAGCAGGCAAAGGTGGAACTTCATAGTTATCAAAGACAAATTTATCCACTGTATCCCTGGCCATTGCCAGTCCCCTTAACTTTTTTCGTATCACTGAACTTTGATAATTCTGAAAGAGAGAGGCTCAATCTTACTTATATCCAATTCATGATGTCACTGGTCCTCTTCATAAACACAATTAAAAACAAAACTCATAGATAACATTTTCATTTCATTTATTGTGATGTTTAACAATTGGTGGTGTCTGGGAGGTGATGGTTTAACCAAGAAAAAAAATTGCTAAGTATCATAAGAGGGTCTAAGTAAATAACTTGCAGGATACAATTAGTTCTTGGCCAAACTGGAGCTAGAAGTTGGGCCTCCCAATTCCCAGTCCAATGCACTTTCCCTAGCAGGGTTTCAAGTACAAAGCAAGGAAGTTAACTTTGGATAAGGAAAATCTCAGCATCCCCAAACCACATTTTTATAATTAAAATTCATTCATTCCATTAGCTGAGAATAGTCTTACTACACAAAGACATAAAAAGTCAAAAACACATACAATATTACAAAATAAAAAATACAAACTTCATTATTTAATAAATATGACAAAAAAAGAAGTTGAAATTGGAAACAAGATAGCTTTTAAATTGAAAACATATTACCCAGCAAACCCTACAAGTTCTTTTCAGATATCCTTTTTTAAATATATGACAATTTTATTTTACCCTTTGAAATAATACCTCCTAAATACACATTTTAACCTATATCAGATTGCTTGGTGTCTAGAGGAGGGGGAAAGGGGAAGGTAAGAAGAAAAATTTAGAACACAGGCTTTGCAAAGGTGAATACTGAAAACCATTTTTCCATGTATTTGGAAAACTAAAAACTATGAAAATAGTACTTCCTATTCTGCATAAAATAAAGTTTTATTCTATTTCACTTTCCAAATGAGTAAAACTGAAGATGAGTTTGTCAAGGTCATAAATATATCCAACACTGACCTTTCAGTTGTTTGGCAGCATGGTAAATGGAAATAGCCCTGCATATAGCTCTTCAAATGCTAGCACCCTATATTTTAAATTATGATTATATTTATGTTAAATAACTTGCCAATGAATGCACACCTACTATATGTTAGGCATTGTGCTAAGTTCTAGGGATATAAAGAAAAGCAAAAACAATCTCTGCTTTCAAGGAGCTAACAATCCAATGAGGAGCTTAAAAGGCCAAGATCTCCCACTGCACTTGGGCCCATCTCAAGTCATTTTAATCTATATCTGACCACTAGACCTAGATAAGTCTGGAAGAGAAAGTGAGGCTGGTGATCTTGCACAGTCCTCCCTCACTTAGATCCAATTCACTTGCATATCATCACCTTCTTGATCCAGAATGACTAACAACAACTCATTTGTTGCCTATGTGGCCTTGAGGAAATAGCTCCCCTGAACCTCAGTCTCTTAATCTCCAAAATGATGGTTTAGGCTAGAATCATCTCTGACTAAAATCCCTTCTGGCTCTATAATCTTTACACGAAGGTTCCCCCTCCCCCCAAGCTCATGTAAGTACAGCTATCAGCACACAGGCCTTCCTTTGGTTTCCTTCCTGGTTTTATACCTAGAACTTATAAGTAACCATATGCTCACAAATCAATAAATCTTTGTTTTAAACAGAGACAAAGAACAGAACTCTTAAACCAAGTGAAAATAAGGAAACCTACTGCCACTCTGAAAGTTTGGTCTAGCATTTCCAAGCCTAGTCAGCTTGGGTGAAATTCATTTTAAATGTTCCTATTATGTGCAGAAAGAAACTACTAAAGGTGAATCACAGAAATTGTACACACTTCTTAAGAAAATGAGAATTGGTATATATTGGTGTTCATTTGATGGTTGAATTGTTCTATTCCTGTCTCAGTCTGAGAACCTAAGATGATCACATAGTCTGTCTTGTTTGAGTTTTTCTTTAACAATGTATTAAGGGAATAAGCACAACACATACTCCTAAATTTCCTTCCAAGCATTCTGCAAATTCTTTGTGCAACAATACATTTAGCATCTACTAGTTATAAACAGCTGTGATCACTCTGTTAACCCACTTATTTTCTCTGAGTCACTTATTCTCTTCATAGAGGGCCCTGTTTAAAACATTAATAACCATGAAAATTTGATTACTTAATACCTATACTATTATTTATATAACACTCTCAGGTTTGCAAGGCACTTAACAAATATCTCATTTTATTCTCCCAACCTTGGAAGATTGAGACTTCAATCTTATTATGATTTTATAGATGAAGGCACAAAGGCAGTCAGAGGTTACATGACTTGCCCAGTCTCTCAGCTAATATCTATGATTGGATTTCAATTTCTTTCTTCCTGACTCCAAATCCAGCACTCTATTTGCTTCACCATCTAAAGACCCTACAACACACTTAATTTTCAACCATTAGTCTGGAAAGTCATGAGTTCATGACTTTTTATGAATGTCATGGGGCTCTAACTCCTGGCTCAGCTAGCAATGTGCAATTTGCTGTATAATCTAGAGCACAGCACTTGAACTTGACTTCTTGAATTAAAATATGGTCTTCCTTTTGGAGGGGGCTTAGTTGTTTTTTGGGTTTTTTTTCCAGGTTTGACTAGGTCACATGGCCAGTAAGTGTCTGAGGCCAAAGTTGGAAGCAGATCTGACATCCCCCCTGACTAGGGATGGTGTTCTATCCACTGCACTTGCTACCTCGCTGTGCCCCTTATTCTAATTGTGGGGTAGAAGACTGGGACAAAGTCCTTCTCTGATTATAGTCAGGGTAGCAATGAAAATATGCCCTTCTCCTCTTCACAGAGGGGCATGAATTCCAAAGGGAGCATAACTCAATGTGAGTAGCTTCTCAGTTCTATTGCTCATTTCAGTAATGAGCAGAGGAGAAAATTGTGTGTACTTAAAATCGATATAAATGAGTTCCTTCTCCCAGCCACAGTTCAACAAGAAAACCCCCAGATACTGACACTGACTCACAGACATAAGCCTATTAACCCTTCACCATATTCTTACAAGAATATATTGTTGAGTCATTTTTCAGTTGTGTTTAACTCTTTGTATCCCCGATGGGGATTTCCTTTACAAAGAAACTGGAATGGTTTGCCATTTCTTTCTCCAGCTCATTTTACAGATGGGGAAATTGAGACAAATAGGGCTAAGAGATTTGCCCAGGGTGACAAGACTGTAAGATTTGAAGCAAGATTTGAATTCAGGAAGATTAGACTTCCTGATTCTAGAACTAACCCATCTAGCTGTCCCTAGAGGAATTTACCCAGCAGGGAATTTAAGGTATTGGTTGTAGCATGAACACATTCATATTGTCTCTCTCTCTCCCCCCTTTTCTTCCTTTCCCTCCCTTCTCTCTCTCTCTCTCTCTCTTTCTCTCTCTCTCTCTCTCTCTCTCTCTCTCATTCGCTACTGAAAATTTTAAGATCAAGGAAATAAACCCAAAAGATAATTAGAAACATCATACAGAATAATTTACTGTAAAAAAAACTTTCTTAAATCATCTTCCCTTTAAAAAACAAAATAGTTTTATCTTCTAAAATCCACAAATTGCATTTCACATGTAAAACATACAAAAACATGACAGAGAAGGAAAATCCTATATAATTTAATTAAGGTGCTTCTCTGAAATGAGAACTCCATTATCTTCTTATGGATGAAAGAGAACATTCACATTCCACATAATCCTGAAAAGTACATAAATAGAGATAGGAGCTGGACCTGTGACTTCATTGATGATGATAAGTTTTCCTGTGTGGAAACTCCTTCTACCAATGTGGATGGGCACCTTCTCTGCAATTTACATTCCTAGAGAATTGTCCAGAGCACCATGAAGTTAAGTGATTCGTCCAGCCTTTTATTATATGCATAAAAAGCTTGCTAAATTTGCCCTCAATTTTGCAGATACATTTATAGATGGAAGAGTGGAAAGAGATATATATATATACATGCAAATAATGAAAAGCATGCAAATACTTGTCTATCTCACTGACTTCTGCTTAAATTTCAATTTAACACTAAGACAATCAAAAGCAAGAATCCTTCATTTTTTTAACCATGAAGCAATTCTTTGTGGAAATCACCAAATTAACAATATGAAATCATAGTATGATAGCTAGGAGGCCCTGTTTCTAGAGAGAACCACCAGGTGGTGCTGCTAAGTCACAGGCTGATCCATTTATAAAGTGAACCTAGTGCTGGAGGAGAATAGCTTCTATTTTATAATATCAGTTTATCTTTTAGGTCAATGCCAATATCTCAGTATTGAGAGGTATTGCATAATCAATAATATGATATATTTATGAGAGATTATCCTTCAGTCAGCAATAGCAAATTTTCCAAATACTTCAAGTTTTTCCAAGCACTTTGTTTTAGTCCATGTGATCCCCACAACTCAGTGTTCAGTCATTTCATTTGTGCCTGACTCTCCCTGATCCCATTTGGGGGCTTCTTGGCAAAGATACTGAAGTTGTTTTTCATTTCCTCTTCTAACTTACTTTACAGACAAGGAAACTGACGCAAACAGAGAAGTGACTTGACAGGATCACACAGCTAGGGAGTATCTGAGGCCAGATTTGAACTAAGGAAAATGAATGACTACTGGCACTCTATCCACTGCATCAGTTCCCAAATATACCAGAACCATACTGACATTTATTAGCAAAAAAAAATACTGTGTTATAGAACAAACATATAGTACTGCAAATTAGCATGGCAATCAGTATACTAGGGTCTCCTACTCTCGTGTATATGATCATAGCTTTATTACTCAGTATTTTGTATTACCCCAAAGGAAGTTATACTTGGTCTAGGAGGTAGATCATATTCTCCCTAGCAATTGTCCAGAAATCTACAAAAAGTAGTTGACGCACTTCTTTCCTTCACCAGTAGAACATTTCAAGCCTTCTTTCACCCATCAAGAACCTATAGACCTCTACACTCTCCCATTATTCCTTATAGCTACCAATTGTCTAAAAAAATTATTTCAAATGACAATTGTATATGCAGCTGCCACATACTAGGGGGGAAAATGTGTACCAGAAAGGCCCCTATTTGGTGAGGAAACCAGCCACCAAATACATGCACAAGAGTTTTCTCCTTCTCCCATCTGCCTTTATAAGCTTAAATACTTGGGACTATTCGGGTGCAATCCTGTAATTAGGGCTACATAGTGTTCTGATTAGCTACAGGAAATGATATACTCTTTATATTCCATCCAGTGGAAAGGATTTCTCTGTGGCTGTGATAACAGCTTCTTCTGCTCCATAACAGGAAGAGTCAAGTGGATTGTTTGTGTACAGCAGGAAAAGGATTCCAAAGAACAATCATCTGAGTCTCTAGGCTCTAGTTATAGTCTCCAGAATGATGGTAATAGAAAATTTCTGTCTTTAATATGAAATGAGTTTTCTCTTTCCAGAAAACTAACAGATACTGGAAGACTATGGTCTTCAGAAACCAAGAGTGTGACTCCATTTCATTCTGGAAAAGGAAAAAAGAAAAGAAAATGTTTCGTTATTATTTTTAAAAAGAGTTAGGTTTTTAAAGGTATTTTTTATTTACTTAATTTTTCCTAATTTCAACTCCTGAACAAATATTAAAAGTTTTCTTCCACTGCTGCTGCTGCTGCTACACACACACACACACACACACACACACACACACACCCCTTTACTATGTTGATATTTTAAAATTTTTAATGCAATTTTAAGTTTTTTTTAATAACAGAAAACTGCACAAGATCTTTGAAATAATCTATGTGCTAAATAATCTACAAAGTATAACACTGTATAAGGTAAAACCTAGAATCCAAATCACAACTCTTTTTAAACTATCTAAATTTTTTCAGTGTCCAAATTGATGAGTAAAATAAATTATGAAATTGAAAAATAAACTCTAAGCATTCTGAAAAAAAACTTCATTTTATCATGTAGTTGATGTGCACAGTATTTTATCTTATTTTATTATTTATTTTTTTTATTAAAAGTTTTTTATTTACAAAACATGAGTGATTTTTCTACATTGACCTTTGCAAAAAACTTTTTTTCCCAAGCTTTTCCCCTCCTTCTCCCCACCCCCACCCCTAGATGACAGGTAATCTAATACATGCTAAATATGATAAATTATATGACAAATCCAATATATCTATACAATTATCTTACTGTCCAAGAAACATCAGATCTAGAAAGAGAAGAAAAAAAAACCTAAGAAAGAAAACAAAATGCATGGAAATATTCACAGAAAGCGTTAAAATGCTGTGTTGTGGTTCACACTCAGTTCCCACAGGCCTCTCTCTGGAGTATATGACTATCTTCATCGATGAACAATAGGAACTGGTTTGAATCACATCATTGTTGAAGAGAACCATGTCCATCAAAATTGATCATCGTATAGTCTTGTTGCTGTGTATAATGTTCTCCTGGTTCTGCTCATTTCACTCAGCATCAATTCAGTGCACAGTATTTTATATGATAGATTAAAATATAGAGATTTACTTAATATAAAGTGTCCACTATGTATCAGGCACCAAGCTAAAAACTATGTATATAAAGAAAGGCAAACATAGTCCTTGCTCTTAAGAAGCCCATGGTCTAAACCTCTAATATATGTAAAAGGAGGCAGCTGGTGGCTCAGTGGATAGAATCCAGGGTTTGGAGTCCAGAGTTTAAATCCAGTTTCAGACAGATTATTAGAATGGAAAGTAGACCTCACCAACACTTCTCTTAGTCTTTTACACTAAGGACTAAAGGAGTTCAATAGCAAGTTCAAGGCCACAAAGTTCATTAAGCACAGAGCAAGGGCTTGATCCTCTGATCTTGGATCCAAGGTTCCTTGGATTCAGCTTTTAACAAGTTTCCAAGGCACTGTTAATCTTAAAGACTGTTTAGGAGATCGAGGTCTGTGTTTACAATCTATCAATTTGATTGTTCACAGATGTGAGATTGTGTCACTGAAAAGTAAATTAAGTTGTGCTGGTGTGGAATTAATTGGAACCAGTGGGATTCTAGTGGTCTTGCTGTGAACAGTGGCTTAATTTAAAGCCCATATAAAATATACTTTTGCCATGATACAAAGACATTTTCACTTGGATGTTCTATTAGCATTTCAAAGGTGACTTGACCCCAACTTCACCTTCTTTAGAAAATAAAACATCTAGCCCTCACTCTAACATTTGTGTTTAAATTACCACCATCTCTGCAGGCAATTAGGCTCACAACTTTTTATGTCATTTTCCTCCCTCATCCCACACATCCTTTCAGTGACAAATCTTATATATTCCATCTCTAAACTATTTCTTACAGCTATTCCCTCTGCAACAAAGTCTAATTCAAGCTCTCATTTTTTATATCTTATTGTTCAGTTATTTTCAGTGCTCCCATTTGATATTCTTGGCAAAAATAATGGAGCGTTTGCCATTTTCTTCTCCAACTCATTTTCAGATGGTAAAACTGAGGCAAACAGTTAAGTGAATTGTCCAGGGTCACACAATACTAAGTGAGTTCAGATTTAAATGTAGAAAGAGGAGTCTTCCTGACTCTAGACCTGATACTCCATACACTGTACCACTTAGCTGCCCCGCTTCATATCTAGATTCATATCTTCATATCTAGATTACTATTATTATAGCCCCCTAATTGGTTTTCCTGCCTCTAGTTTTTGCTCTTTCCAATATATTCTTCCCACAATTTGCTTAGAAAAGCCACTGGTGGTATTAAATCATGGACAATGAAATTTGATTATAGTTTTAAACTGTGGGACTGAGTTGGGAATGGAATTCAGGCCCATGAGAGGCAATTAGGTAGTCTAGACCAGTAAACTTGGGTATTTCTGACCAAAGATCTTCAGATACTTACTTACAAGTAGTGTGACCCTGAGCAAATCAATTAATCACTTGACTTGTCTGTTTCAGTTATTTCATCTGTAAAGTGAGAATAATGATTGCACCTATTCCCCATGGTTGTTGTGAGGATAAAATGAAATATTTGTAAATCTTTCAAAATTTTAAAGCACTACATAAATACTAGCTATTATATTAATGTTTAGACACAGGATTCATGTTTTTCTCTGCATTTTTCCACACCTCTGCTCTGAGATGCTTATTATACTTACAGGAGAGTGAGAGAGAAGATGGATCAATCCCCAGATTTTCACAGCCTGTTACATTTTCATCATTAAAATTTTGTCGCAAAATGCCCAGCACTAGCTCCTCGCTCATCATGTACTTCATAAAGATGTCATCATTTGAAGGAACTGCAAAGTGCAGGTGGTATGCCACAGTGGAATTGTAACTGCAGAATAACAATTCAAATGCAGATGGTAAACACAGAGGAGACATCTGGACAACAGAACCACTTTTAATTTTTCTTATTACCTCTTATTTCTGAAATGCTTTAAAATTGAAAAAGTGCTTTATAAAGATTGTCGTCAGATTCCTCCTTCTCAGTAAACCTTGTGAGATAATGTATTGCAGCTATGAGTTTCCCCATTTCGAAGATAGAGAAACCAGGATATCTCATGGTTATATAAGTTGGAAACTGTCTTTAGAACCCAGGTTTCTCTTGCCCAAAGTCCAAAGCTTTCTCCACTATCCTATGATGCCTTCTGAGCAGCGTGTAAATATGAGAAAGGAGATGTCAAAAATGCCTTTTCTTGAAAAGAAATTACATTCATTAGAGCATACACTGAAGTATTCAAGCTCTTTTTCTACTTTATTAGGGTTAGAGTAGAGGTGAAGTGGCTTAGTTTATACTTCTATAATAAGTAAAACACACTGAGATAAAATATTATTAGCATACTATGCTAGTAATAATTAATTATTAAGTAATGGATCAGATTTTTTCCCTCTTTTTTTTTTTGGCTTTTTTTTTTTTGGCTTTTTTTGCTTAGGCAATTGAGATTAAGTGACTTGCCCAGGGTCACACAGCTAGGGAATGTTAAGTGTCTGAGACCAGATTTGAATTGAGGTCTTCCTGACTTCAGGGCTGGTGCTCTATCTACTGTGCCACCTAGCTGCCCCTTCCCTCTTATTTCTTCACTAAAGGCCAGCTCTTATTAAAGCCAGTCTCTGAAGGACTGAAGAGATTACTCCTAACCCTCAAAGAACATGTTAATAAAATTTTTGTAGGAGCCCACCCAATTTGGAGACCTAATTTCTGTTTAGAGTATAAAAATCCAGTTTGGATGAGCCCTTCCCTAAGGGAAGGAACCCTGGTCCTTGGTCCTCTCCATTATAGTTTAAGGAATCTCAACTCATAAAGGGAGAAAACTAACCAGAGAGGCCCTAATGGAGATGGCTTTCCCCTCCCCAGATTGCTGAAGGCTTCTGAGGCTCATCATCAAGACCAGTTCTCCACAGGAGCTAAAGACTTTTAGCCCACGTTCTCATACAATATCAACCATTCAAGACTGATTTTCAATTGTCAGGGGAATTCCTTTTCAGAAGGTATTTAAGGCATCTCAAGGTCTCCTTTGGTAACCAGAGAAAACACTGACCATCAACTGATTGCCAACTAGACTAACTGATAAATTGATTATTAATTACTCAGAAACTCCTTCTCTTGAAGTTTTTCATTCATATCAATATCATTCACATATATATAATTCATCACAATACTCATGACTGTCAATCTCTTCTCCATTTTCCACCCCTTAATATAGTTTTCTGGGGAAAAGTTTTTTTTTTAATTTATTTTAGTATTCATTTTTTAAAACTCTGAGTCTTAAATTCTCTCCCTCTCTTTAAATGCTCCTCCACTCATTGAAAAGGCAAGCAATATGACATCATGTTAACTTCATATACCTCTTAACCTAATTCATAATTGTAAGTGTGCTGGGGGCAAGGTCCAAGTACATGTATGAATATATTCTGAGAGACACAGTGGGATGATTTAATTAATGGCTTGGAACCTAACTAAATGTGGCCTATTTAACCCTAGCTGTAACTCCTATCTTGTTCCATTGGTTCAAGATGACTCAAACAGAATATAAGCAATAACAATTAAGAAAAATGGAGATGCTCCCACTTGGGAGTAGCCTCTGAAGGCAATATCCTGCAGAAAATGCAAGCACTATTTAAATTCCTATAGGGAACTGAGAATGAAGATGAGTAGGTAAATGGCACCCTCTAGTGATCACATTCCCACTGGCCTTTTACAAACAATAAGGCCCAAACCAAAGGAATACACAGAATCACAGAGCTTTAGAGAAACGGTCTTCCAGCTTTTTTTGCTGGAAAAGCTAAAAGCAGAAATAATATTTTACTTTTTTTGTATAGTGTCTGTCACATCCTGGATGATTAATCAATTTTTATTGATTCAAAAGCTTCACTATGCATTTTTGTACTTTTCCCCTCACTGTTCCTAAGCTCTATTCTACTTTGGACTTTGGAATCCAATTACCCCAATTTTGAGAAACCTCTTCCTTCCTCTACTTTTTTCCAGAGGCATTTAGGGTTAAGTGACTTGCCCAGGGTCACACAGCTAGGGAATGTTAAGTGTCTGAGACCAGATTAGAACTCAGGTCCTTCTGACTTCAGGGCTGGCGCTCTGCCCACTGTACCAACTAGATGCCCCCCTCTAATTATTTTTGACAATAACCAATCCGTTAAAAGGAGCTAACCGGCCAATCATTCTTGCCTCATTTACTTCAAAGGCTACTTGAGGATCAGACACAATAATGGTTGTCACAAGATAAAGCAATAAAGAAATGGGACCCGATGACCGTTGCTTGTCAGAGGCTTGGCCAGCTGGGAGATTCCTGTAGGCCACAGAGTATAGTTAACCAGAGAGCCAGCCTTATTCAAACCCACACACACACACAACCACCTTCTCACCATCTCTCAGGACCTTGGCCCTACCCTTAATTCTCCCAGTGGACAGTGAATGTCCTACAGAGGAGACTAGCATAATCAGAAAAGATCTCAGCCGGAAAATCCAGATTCTAGTTTCTGCCCTGCTGCCAGCTCTGCCCCACTTTGAGGAAGTCCCTGCCTTTCTCTGGGTCTTATTTCCTCATCTGGGCTTGGACTTGAACTTTCACCTCCCAGTGAATGGTACCGGCTGAGTAATGAATAGGGTTGGGCACTAACTCAGGGAAAAAATCCCAAAGCAAAGCTTTCCACCTCCAAGATCAGTGCAGAAGCTAAAGGGGAGAGAAAGGAGGGAGGGTCAGGGCTGATCCAAATTCCCCTACAGTCAGGCCATCAGGTTGAGTAAACAGCAATTGTGACACAGAATTGGAGATCAGAGATTTAAAACTATCAGGGAAATACAGGTCATTGAGTACAACACTCATTTTACAAATGAAGAACTAAGTTCAAGTGAGGTTATGTGATTTGTGGAAGTCACACAGGTAGTAAGCAAGTCAAGGAGCATTTATATTTATTTTTATATGTCATATTTATATCATAATATAATATATAAAATGCAATCATATGTTATATAAAATGCAATTATATTCTATAATGTGTTCATATTATATTCTATAAAATATATTATGTATTTATTACATAGTGTAATTATTTGTTATATCATATATATATTATAAAGAATTAGTATAATTATTTATGTTATATCATATGAAATATTATATTAACATTGCATATATATATTTATAAAGGGCCTACTATGCATCAAGTGTACTGTGTTAAACACTGGGGACACTAAGAAAGGCAAAAAGGCTCTTTAAGGAGCTTACAACCTAATGTGGGAGATAACACCTAAACAGCTATGTACAAATAAGATTCTATATCAAATAAATTGGAGGTAGCCACAGGGGGAAGACATGAAGTTTAAGGACAGCGAAAAGCTTCTTTAAAAAAGGCAGGATTTACCTGGGACTTAAGGAAGCCAGAGAAGCTGGAAGGCAGAAATAAGGAGGCAACATTCCAGGTATGGGATGGGGAAGGCAGTGTAAACATTCAGAACTGGGAAATGGAGTGTCATGAAGTGTGAAAAACAGCAGAGAGGCCAGTCACTGACTCACAGAGATTCAGGAATCCTGGAAAACTAGAAGGTCAAGTTGCGAAGGACTTTCAGATGTAAGCAGAAGATTTTATATTTGATTATGGAGATAACAGGGAGCCATTGGAGTTTACTGAATGGGGAGTAAGTGACATAATCACACCTGTACTTCAGGAAGATCAGTTTGAAAGTCTAGATGGTTTAGAGGGGGGAAAGACAAGGCAGAGAGGCCATTGCCATAGGGCAGGTGTGAGGTGATGAGGGATTTATGGCAGTGCCAAACGAGAGAAGAGGGTGTTTGAGAGATGGTACTAGAAAGTAGCAAAGATGGGCTTTAAACACAGATCCCTGGAGTATAGAACATGTGTGTATGTGTGTACACATAACTATATAACATATATATAATATCTATTATATGTATTTTATACATATAAACATAAAAATATAATGAAATATTCAAATATCTAATCTTATTGATTTGAACACTCACTTGAATGATGCAGAATACCATTTATCCATTCTTGCCTCTCTTTCCTGTCTCTTTTCCATGTCTTCCCATAAATGCATCAGAGGATCACTTGACATATTTAAGACTTTCCTTGCTTTCCCCTGACAGCAAGAAGAAAAGTGGAACTCTCCAATGCTCTACCTTTATTTTTTGTGACATGACCAGTACATCTTTTCTTGATGAGAACTTTTACCTTCAAGATTCTTCCTTGATTATATGCTAATCTATTCACACGTTTAAACACCTTTCCATCACTGCATAGATAATATTAATTTTTAATTCTTCAGAGACTGTTGCATTCCTTTGTTCAATGTCATGTAGCAGTATTGACAGAACACTGTTATTAAAAATTTACTGAAGGAAACTATCAGACAAAAAGGATTTCCAACCTTGCATATTATTCTCTCTCTCTCTCTCTCTCTCTCTCTCTCTCTCTCTCTCTCTCTCTCTCTCTCTCTCTCTCTCTCTCTCTTTTTCTCTCTCTCTCTGTGTATATATATATACACATATATATATATACACATATATACATACTTGCTCTCAGGGATGCTTGACTTCAAGCTTAACATATGAAACATGTAACACAAGCTAATTTCTTAAGGGACACACGCAGCTTGAGGGAATTAGGAGAGGCCTCAAGATAGTAGTGTTTGAGCAGTGCTTTAAAAGGTATTAGAGATTCCTAGAAGCAGACATGAAAAGTAAATACATCTTGGGAATAGTCTTTCCAAAGGCATGGAGATAAGATATGGAATGACATGGATAAGGAATGGAACAAAGGACAGTCTGGTGGGACTGAAGTTTTATTGAAGGAGAACAGTGTACAAGTCTAGAAAGGTAGCTTGGAGCCAGGAAGTAAGAGGAACACCCCATCTCCTAATACCTGAGTATTAGATAAACTATACAAATTCTCTAGGCCTCAATCTACTTATATTTCAAAAGAAATGAGAGGTAATTTCTAATTTTTCTTAAAATTTCAAACCTATGCTTTTGTATTTGTTTGTATCTGATCGTAGAGATATGTCACAATGGGGAATGTTAAAGAACAAAGCAACTATTTACTTCTAATTCTTCACCCTAGATAAAGTACAAAGGTCTCTCAAATCACTATCCATTTTCCTATTTCTTGCTGGACAAGACTAAAGACACAGTACAAGAAAGCACCATCCTAATGGAGTATGATTTTAAGACATGGGATGCAATCAATGTCGAAGAATTGAAAATGAAGATCAATCCCAGGGCAATAGAAAAGGATAGAGTGGGTATGAACTAAATATATGTGATCAACAAGGAACTTGGAAGAACATGAGTAAACTATGTCACCAGGGAAATCTTTGATAGGAAGAGGAAAGTGAGTAAGTCATGGCAAGTGGACAGCCCAACTGTTTCATGAGCATCCTCTTAATGTCAGGAAGGCCTTTGGCATACTAGATGGACCATTCTATGGAAAACTTATGGAAGTCACAGACAAGAATCACAAAGAATAAACAGGTATGTTTTGAGTTTTGGTCTTAATTACTGATAAGAACATAGCAATAGGTAATAAGATAAAACTCACTCGATATTTGGATTAGTGCAAAAAAATTTACAGAAAAATAAACTTCCTTCTGCTTGGGTAGTAAAGGTACTATTTTGGGGGTGACGACTTTTTTCTTCTTTCATTTCCTTCTCTGAAAAAACTAAAAATTGAGCACATCCTACCTATTCAAAAAAGATTTCTTAACCAAAATGCATAATATGCTCTCATTCTTTTTTTTTCCAAATCTGTGTTTAGCTTTTCTTCTCACCTGTTCTAGATGTTGCAATGGAGAGATCCACTGCAGTACCCTCTGTTCTATTTTGTTCAATATTATAATCCATTCTTAGTTATTACCCAAAGACCAGATAAGAAGAGAACTTGGGCCAGGAAATATCTGCAAAGCTAAGTGAGACTCAGCTTTTTTGATTTTTTTAAATAAAGGGATCAAAGCACACCTACCCATCATTTTTAAATGATGGGGGGGAGGCAGAGGGAAGGGATATGCTGGAAATTGGCTAATATTTTCATTTATCATGCAGTTTGCAAATTAGACAACAGGGTGAATGTCACAGTGCTAAAACAAGGTTTGTTTTTAGGTTGTTTTAAATCCAGACCTAAGTGGGGAATTCTCATTTTTCACCCTTTAAGTTGATTAAAATCAGTAGGTAATTTATAATCTGAGAGCTGCCTGGGACTATAAAAGATGACCAATATATAGAATCACATGTCCTTTATCAAACTCAAAATTTTTGAACATATTCTTAATTTCAGGTCACTCTTTGCTCACTGAATCACATTATGATGTACTAGTAACACTGGACAGTGAGATGGCACAGTGGAAAGAGTACTAGGCCTGGAGTCAGAAAGACTCATTTTCATGAGTTCAAATCTGGCAACATATATTTAGTAATTGTGGGATCACGGGCAAGGCATTTAACCCTGTTTGCCTCATTTCCTTACTGGCAAAATGAGCTGGAAAAGGAAATGGCAAACAACTCCCTTATCTCTGCCAAGAAAACCCCAAATGGAGACATGAAGAGTCAGACTGACTGAAATGACTAAGAACAACAATAACAATAATATTGTGAAACCCCATTGGTGAGGAAATGATACAGTGCTGAGAGCAATTGATTTGGAATCAAAAGACCTGGGTTCAAATCCTCACAGTTCTACTTGCCATTTATATGACCCTGAACAAGTCATTTACCTTTCCAATTCTAAAGCCTACACTACTCCTGCAAAAAATTATATGGAGTAACCTGTCCTAAGGAGAGAAAATCAGAGTAAAATCATCCTTAGAAGTATGGAAACCTAGGATAAATGATACTGTGATGCTGACTGCCTCGCAGCCCACATTTTGACATAGGTCTTATCTGATTAAAATGAACAACAAGGATATCTTAGACGGAAAAAAATAGAAGGAGGTATGATAAAAGGGCTGTATTTAAGGCTCGGAAGTTAAATAATTTGCCTATGTTTGAACTACTATTAAAAGTAAGAGATGAAATCTGAACTGGGATCTTTCTTGGTTCCCAATCAATTCCCTCCCCAGCATTTCACAGTCCTTTCTGTTGTAATCATTTGTGTACATTCCTCTACCCACCTTTGGACTGGAAAATCCAGGAGAGCAAAGACTGTGTTATTTATTATCAACATAATCCCAACACTAAAGAAAGTGGATTTTGCACGTAATAAGTGCAAAATAATTGCTAGGAGGTCTTGTTTTTGTTTTTTCAGAAATTCAGCTTATAACAATTCTGAAACACCTGTGATGAAAAATGCTATTCACTTCCAGAGAAAAAGCTAATGAAAGTGAATACAGATTGAAGCATACTTGGTCATGTTTTGCTTATTTTATTTTTTCTGGGGGGGAGGGGTAAGGGGGAGAACTCAAAACTGTTTTAAAAAAAGATTAAAATTGTTTCACATGTAACTGGAAAAAATAAAATATAAAAATTTAAAAAGAAATTCTACTTATAGATGAAGTAACAAAATATTCCCCCAAAGTGACAGGAGATAACTGAAGTTGAGATTTAAAAAAAAAAGACAAAACAAGAATTTACTAAGCCCCTATCATGTTCCAAGCACTGTGCTCAGTGCAAATATGACTTCATTTGATCTTCACAACAATCGTGGGAAATACCTCCATTCTACAGCTGAGGCAGACAGTGACAGGGTCACAGAGCTGATGTCTATGG
Organism: Myrmecobius fasciatus; assembly: GCA_023553655.1. Lineage (NCBI taxonomy): Eukaryota > Metazoa > Chordata > Mammalia > Dasyuromorphia > Myrmecobiidae > Myrmecobius > Myrmecobius fasciatus. Next base: position 190,343 of record JAJPUD010000967.1, read on the forward strand.
TCAGATTTGAATTTAAGTCTTCCTTACTTCGGTCCTAAAATTCTACTTCATTACTTCATTACTTAACTATCTCTTAAGCAATTTAATTTTTTTAAGGGCAAGATTTCACCTTGTAAGACAATACAAAAATGGGGAGGAAGTTACAGCTGAATAGAAAGCTGACTTTTTATGCCTAAGTGCCTCAGAGCTTATGTAGCTTCCCCTAAGAGGTGCAATCTTGTTCTTCTAAAGTCTAGCAAAATAGCAACAGTATTCTAAGATTTACAAAATGGTTTTTCTCATGATCACCTGGCGAAGTGCAGATGAGGAAATTGAGATACAGAGAGATGTAGCTAGTGCATGCCAGAGTCAGGTTTTGAATCTAGGTCTCTTGACTCCCAAGTCTAGAATACTCCTTTGGGAATATCATATTGCCTCAATGCACCCATTTGGATTAGATTCTTAAGAAGGTCATTCCCTGTCTTAAAAATCTTCTTTTGTTTTCTTTTCTTTTCTCCTATGTCTTCATTTCTCATATTTTAGAAAAAGTCATAAATAGAAGGTGACTGAAATATTGAGAAATGGGGACTTCTGCTGTTAAAATTTTGGGTCTCCATTAGTCCACCAGGAAAAATGAAAAGTCATCCCTATCCTTTTACCTAGATCCAAGGGATGTTGAATCCACTGTCCTCATAAGCTGCCTTTTTGTCAAAAAGTTATCTCAGATAAGCTAGTAGCTACTTCATATTTTTAAATTTCCACGGAAAAACTCAAGAATCTCCTTCACAAGACCCTTCCAAAGAGAAAAGCCTTCCTTTGTTTGAACTTTGAGGAAACATGTACAGTACCATAGGAAGTAGGAAAATTATATATGTGATTTTCATTGATATTGGAAACTTCTAGATTTGGAACTCTTATGCATGTCAGTCTTTAAATTCTCTGCATCTTATTAAATTGCTAGGGGCACTGAAAGATTAAATGACTTTCATAGGATCACACAAGAAAGGTAGGTCTTTCTGATTCCAATGCCAAGTCTTTATCTACTATGACACTATGCCTTTATGGAAAGCAATTGAGCCCCAAATTTCTAAAGACTGTTGGATATTCTTACCTGGAGTCGGCTATTTCAACTGAAGCAAAATATCGGCTCAGAGCTGGAGATGAACTGTATAGATTTGTGAGCTGTGGAGAGAGGACAATGGATAGATTATTTTCTCATCCTAAAATGTAAAACTATTTCTTCCAAAGAAAATTTACTTCAGTCATGTATCTGTGTATGTATAAGTTTATAAGCCAGGTGATACAGTGGACAGAGCAATGGATCTGGGGTCAGGAAGACCCAAATCAAATCTAGTCTCAGACACTTAGGGCAAACCAATTAACTTTTGTGTGCTTTAACTTACTCACTAGTAAAAATAGGGATGATAATATTATCTCTTACTTTTTGAAAACCTTAAAACACTATGCAATTGCTAATATTGCTATAATATTTTCTTTGACCCAGTGACCCAAAAAACAATTAACAAAAAATTCATTTCCTGCTGAATCAAAATCAAGTAACCAATATGACATCCTTTATAAAGCACAATGATATCTTATTGTCTTATTAGTGTTGTTGATTAGAATTGACCACAGAAAAAATAGAAATATAAAGATGGAATGGAAAGTCTCAAAAGAGTAATGATATCACTCACAACAGACTTTAGTCTACCTCACTCCCTAATCCACTATATAGAACCAGTCACATCATTTCTCTAGAACCAGAAAAGGAGACAAGCCTTTTTATCAAATAATATTTTTCACTCTAACAGAAAAATTCCTAAAATGTAAAGGAACGGCATCAGAGCATTTTACAGATAACTTTTTTAATGGGTATAGTGTTTTTCAACACTTATGGCTAAAACCTTCATTTATATTTCACTTAAGGCCCTCCTGGTTGGTTCCTAAGTATTCCCTTAAATCCTGAGCTTACTCCATGGCTGTCCCCAAGTTTTCCCTGAATACTTTCTGTCTCCCAAACTTAAGAATACCTAAAGCCAAATCCTGAGAGCAATCATGATAAGACCACATTATGTTTCCTGACTCTCTAAAGTACATTCCTATACAATCTGATTTTTCTCCATAAGGGACAGTTAGCTCCCAGACTTGCCCCAGCCTCCATTTACATATCTGAACTTTTTCTGGAGATATCATTCTAGTAACCATACATATAGCTGTACTTGAGAGAGGGATACCTGGATTAAATAGCCTTTATCATCATGTGCCATTGACTCTACTGTTCCATGAAATCATTGAAGAAGAAACTAGTAGGAGTAATGGAGCTCTGAGGGAAGAATTTGCCTCATACTCTATCCCCAGCCCAATATAGAATATCACAACACATTCCACGAACTTCTCAAAAAAAAAGACCATCACAGTACCTGAGGTTGTTAAGCTCCTTCGGTTGTCATATTTTTAGCTCAAATCCAAGCATACTGATGTCTTGGAGGGGGAGCAGTTGATAAATAGACATATGGGATAAGGACAGGGTGGGGATAGGGACCTGATACATGATTTCATTAATATAGGGAACTCTCAGATGAAGAAACTTTTCTGCAACTTATAGCACTAGGAAGTTGCCTGGAAGAATTCGAAGTAAAAACCAGATCTTTCTGGCTTTAAAACAGCTCTCTAATACATAATGCCAACTCTCATACACATATACATGAATGTGAAAATAAAATAAAAAAACTCAAGACTCCTAATGGAGAATGTAAAGCAAGGAAGTCATTACTCACTCTGAGTCAAGGGATAATTAGAAAATAATACCAATACTCCAGCTATCACAGATTTCAACACCACCTTTCTAGTCAAGGCAGAAATGGGTTGGACTTTGTCTTAATAAAGGGAGCACGGAGCAGCTAGGTGGTACTGGGGCAGCTAAGTGGTACAGTGAATAGAGCACCAGCCCTCAAGTCAGGAGGACCTAAGTTCAAATCTGGTCTCAGACACTTAACACTTCCTACCTGTATGTCCCTGGACAAGTCACTTAACCCCAACTATCTCAGCAAAAATTAAAAAAAAAAATAAAGGGAGCACAAAGAACTGGTAGGGGAAATAAAGTGGAACTACTTTTTTGATAAATTATCTGGAGAATGGTGTATGTACCTGGTTGAATGCTTAGCATAGTATCCAAAATGATATAAGAATCTTAGACCAAACCACTAATAGTAGAGAGAAGAAAAACTTGATGAGTTATTGGGAGAAAGTTTGAGAATATTGTGTTTTATAAAGCATGTTAAATCAGGAAGAGGATAACTGCCATGTACACTCCAAACTCCGATTAATCATCTATTTCCAAAAATACTCAGAAACTGGCACAAGAAGGAAAATATGACAAACAGGAAAACAAATCAGACTCATTTGGAACTATGGCCAAATGGGTACAAAACTGTGCATACCCTTTGACCTGGAGAAAGAAAAAGAGAAAGAGAGACAAAGAGAAAGAGAGAAAGGAGGCAAG
>JAJPUD010000967.1:199555-220901 GCA_023553655.1 Myrmecobius fasciatus
AGAGAGAGAGAGAGAGAGAGAGAGAGAGAGAGAGAGAGAGAGAGAGAAGGGAGGGAGGGAGGGAGAAAAGGAAGGAGGGAGAAATAGTTTGTGTAAAGTAAGTAGAGCCAGAACCAAGTAGTTTATCCTTAGGCAATGAAGGAGCACTAACAATTCATGAGCAGTAAGTGCCAAGTGATGTCTTAAAGAAAATTATCCGGCAGGGGCATGTAGAATATATTGCAAGTGGGGAGAGATTAGAGATGCCAGTTTGGAGCACATTGCAAAAGTACAAACATGAGGTAATGAGAATCTAAACTAGTCTGCAACAGCAATGGAAAAGAATGGATGTGATGAATATTGCCAAGAAAGGAATGATAGGACTTGGCAATTGGCAAGATGTGAAGGTATTTAAAAGAGGAGCCAGGGAATACAAGGATAATGGGATCATAGATAGAAATTTAGAAACAGAATTTTTAGAGTTGGAAAGAAACTTGGAGATCATCTAGCCCAAAGCTTTCCTTCTATAGATAAACTAAGATCTCAAGAAGTTAGGGGATTTATCTATGGTAAATCACTCAACTGAGATTAGAACCCAGCTCTCCATATTTTAATGAGAGAGGGAAGGATAGAAGAAGAGTAGGTTTGGGAGGAAAAGATGATGAATTTGGTTTTACACATGTTCATTTTAAAATGGTTATGGAACAGTGAAGCTAAGATGTTTAGCAGACAATTGGAAATTGAGAATTGAAGCACTTGGGAGCTAGATATATTAATTTAGGTACTATCTGTAAAAAAAAAATGGTAGTTGAAGACATAAGCACAGACAACATTTATGAGGAAAATAGGAGTGAAAAGAACTGAGAGATGAATCTCAAAACAGACCAATGTTATTGATAAGTAGTGTCCTACAGAGGAAACTACAGTAGGTCTGGAGTTAGAAGATCCAAGTTCAGATCTAGCAAGCCTCTAATGCTTACTATGGGTAACCATATAAGTGCCAGAATTTATATAGTTCTTCCAGATTTACCTGTAGTATCTCATTTGATCCTAAAAAAAGAAAAATTAAAAAACCAAACTCTGAGGGATTAATGTTATTATCATTATTCTCATTTTGCAGATGAAGAAACTGAGGCTGAAATAAAGTGACTTGTTAAAAAGTACTGAATAAAGTATAAACTTCTTAGTCTAACATTCAAAGCTTTCCATTATCTAGTTCCAATATTCCTTTCCATACTTATCTCACACGGCTTTTCTTTACATGCTATACAGTACCAACAAACTTGATCCTGATGCTGATTTTATGTGTAGTCTTTCCTCCTCCCCATTTTCCATGCATATAGAAATGTTTATTTTATTTTGCATTTGTTAAAATTAGAATTTTAAAAAAATGCTTTTAAAAAGGGCCACTTATTACTTCTTATTCTTATTCTGCTTTCTCCCATCTCTGCTTTGCTCATGTCATCCCCCATGATTGGCAAGAACCCTCACCATTACCACATAGACACATATAATATACACTGAAATTTTTCCTCTTCTGAGATGACATATTTAGAGATGGAAGGAACTACAGAGACAATACACATCTACCTCCTTATTGCACAAATGAGGAAACTGAAACCCAGAGATCATATTAGTTATCTAACCAAGGTTCATCAAGAGCCAATTCAAGTGTCATCCATAGCAGCTGGACTTAAGGTTTTCAGTTGGAGTTGTTTTATTTATACATATATTTATGTGTTTTATGAATATATGCATATATGTATTCATTGTACATAGGCACATATATAATGTGTATATGTCTATATATATATATATATATATACACATGTGTGCATGTGTAGAGTATTATACTCCACAAAATTATATACATATATCACCTATAGATCATTACATGTGACCATTACATATTGCAAATGTAACATATACATTGTAATGCTGCATACACATCACCTACATATTACAATGTAAAATTATATGTGTATCCCATATACACATTGCATGTGTCATACAGGTATGTACTTGTTACAAAATCACACACATATATACATCTATGTATATATGCATAATTCACATGTATACATTTATTGATTTGTATAATTATCTGTTCCAAGAGTAGTTTTAAGATTAAAACAACATTAAGAATTCTTTTGGGACATCCTATATTCATACTGGTAATACATTATTTGAATATACCTTGTGTCTTTCACTAGACTATAAATTTTTTTTCAGACTGTGCCTTATTTCATCTTTATATCAGCATGCCCAGTACAAGACAGATGTTTCATAAATGTTTGCTGAATCTGATTTATAGAACTGCTGGAGATGGCTGGGCAAATTGGCACATGACTGCTACCATGGTAGTCATGGTGGCTAACACTAGTAGATCCCCTTAACTCAGGAGTTGGGCTAAAACAATGAAGTATCCACATAAATCCAGCAGTGAGAACTAGATAATCTCCATGTTGCCTAAGGAGGGGAAACTGAGACCAGATCAATAAGAATGGATCAAAGCTCCCATGCTGATCAGCAATGACATCAGACTCATAAATGGCTCCTATACTTCCAGCATGACTGAATCTGGGAGACCCAGGGAGTCCAGAGACTATGTCCTCCCCCATAATGCTTTACACTCTGCCATGTACGGTACGTGTTCAATAAATATCTGTTGCATGAATAAGTGAACAAATGAATGGAGTAGTGAGAGAAGGGGATAACTGGTAGGATGGTAGAGCATTATGCAAGAAAAGTTTGATAGGGAAAGGAGACCCAGCTTCCTTCCATAGGAGATAAAAAAAGAAAGCTTCTGAATGGAGAGGATGGGCAAAAATCATTCCTCATTTATATAGCACTAAGGTTGACAAAGGCCTTCAGAGAAAGATAACCTGATTCTCTGAGGTAATGGGATAAATATGCTATAGAAATATCTATAATATGTAAGGCATTGTGCTGGGGGCTATGGAAACTACAAATCTATAAGACCTAGTCCTTGTTATCCAGCATCTTATCAGTTTGCCGTCAACCTCTGCCAACAAACAAGAATTTTCCCCATGAGTCACTTGGGTATTTAAGACTTGTGAAACCTGTCTATCTGCTAATAAAATATGATGTCATAGGCTATCTCCTGAGACAGAAAGAAAACAGGTCTATTTCTCATAGTATCACTTGAATATGTCATAAAAAATAAAAACCCCAAGGCATACTTTGAGAATAGGAAGGAAGCAAAGGTTGGGATGTGTGAAATCATCAAATCATTTCTATTCAATGTCTGCCTACACTTTGTATTATGTAGTGTTTCTTCTCTGCAGTAACATGATCAATTCTATGCCAAGGACTAGGGAAGATTTATACTAGGCAAGAAAACAATTCTCTCTAATAAAAAGTAGAGATGTGATATACAGATGTTTCCCTAAATGGACTGAAAAACTGACTTCATAAAAATAAGTGAATCTTAATAAATAAATGAGACTCTCCAAGCACCATCTCAAGACTATCAAGTTTCCTCTATTTTCTCATGCTTTTTAGGAGTATCTGACAGAAGACAAGCAAGTGTCTCACATCTCTGCCTACCCCAATCTATACATACTCCAAAGTAATTTTCCTAATGTACAAATCTGACCATATCTTCCTTTCATTTCCCTACTCAATAAACTCCAGTGATTCCTATTACCTCTAGGATAAAAAATAAAACCACTCTGGTTTGACATATAAGCATTTTCAGAACTGCCCCCTTCTTAATCTTTCCAGTCTTCTTACACAGGATATCCAAAAATCTTGGAACATTTTTAACTTCAAACTTTAATTGCTTAAAATTACAGTAAAACTTTTGGAATACCCTGTACAGTGCTCACCTCCACCTATTTTTGGGTCCAGTCATACTAGTTTATATGCCATTCTTCACACATGAAGCTCTTCCTGTATCCTCCATATCATTGCACAGACTCTCTCCAATTTCTAGAATGCTTCTCTTCCTCACTTTCAGCCTCTTAGAATTTCCTATTTCCTTCAAACCTCACTCAAAAGGTCATCTGCAGAAGGTCTTTCCCTGTTCTCCTAAATACTAATGCCTTTCCCTCTAAGATAGGAAGTACATATGCAGGCATGTGCTATTCAAGGATTGGCAACCAGCTCTCAAAAGAGTGAGGGGGTTGATGTGTGTGTGTGTATGTGTGAACTTAATCTATTTTAAAATATAATCAGCATTAGTAACATTTTCTCCATCACTTTTTTTTAGGCTAGACAATCAACAAAACAATAAATCAACCCCTGATTTGTAGCTGTAATTTTTGAGGTGTAAATTATTGCAGTGGAAAATTAAAGACTGGATCTCGAGCTGGCTCAGTGCATCCCTATCTATATGGCTCTTGTTTACCTATATAGGGACAGACTCTTCCATTAGATGCAGGCTTCTTGAGGTCAGGAACTGTTTTTGTTTTTCTTTGTATTCCCAGCACTTAGCACAGTACCTGATACAAAATAAAAGGACCAATGGCATCAGGAGGAGGATGTCAACTTCTAAGTGAAATGGATTTAAGTGACCCAGAGCTATACAAAGTCACGAGCTTCAATCTCTCTTCCAGAATCATTGGAGTCCAGTGGCAGGACATGGGTCAGGATGATTGGTAATGGCTCCCAGTGTAGTGGGAGACCTTGGACTTTTTAAACTAAGGACTTTCCCAGATCTCAATTTGTCTGAGGCAACACCCATTCAGTGATTAAACAATAAGTAAGAACTAAGACAAATGACCTAGTTTGGTTTCCCAAAAGAATCATCTTGGAAAGGGAAAAGCCTTAGAGTTTCTGGCCAGAACAAAAACAAATTGCTATTTGACTCACTGAGCCATCCAAAGAGTAAATAGATGAAGCTTAGGCTAGGACCTATTATTACCTATTCAGTAATAGCCAGAGTGATTTGGGTTTCAAGGCACAATCAAGTGGCTCTATTTGAACTGCAATGGGCTTTTTCAAAGCCTGTTTTGTTCAAAACTATATTTCAAGAAATCATGAATGAAACTACAGGAGGCAAAACAGTAATTTTTTAAAAAGTACTCATTGATTGAATGAACTGCATTATGATTCCTAGGGAAGGTCAGTAATTAATTCTTAAGAAATTACAACTTTTGTGAGTTGGAATAAAACTTAGTAGCTATCTAGTCTAATCTGTATCACAATAACATGCCTAACCTGTGGTCACCTGGCTTTGCTTAAAGATTTCCTATGAGGAGAATTCCATCTAGGTATATTCCATTCTACTTTCTGACCACTTCAATTATTAGCAGGTTTTTCTTGAAATCAGGCCAAAATTTGCTTTTCTGCAACTTTTGTTCATTTTTCTTGTTCTGACTTCTGGGTTAAACATAAAAAATTAAATCCCTCTTTCTCACGAGGACCCTTTGAATATCTAAAAATAGCTATTACCTATCTCACTAAGAAAAAAAATAATGTTTTTATAATTTCCCCCCAAAAAAGTCTTTATTCCTTTCTACATTGATATTAAAATGACTGGTGACTTGATGTGAATTTATCCACCAGCCCCATCCTTCTCATCATTTTAATTCTTTGGCTTTTATAGCTCTGCAGTTTGCAAAGTATTTTCACCTGTTATATAATCTTATCCTCTCAACCACTTTGTGAAGAAGGCAGAATAGATGTTATCATCCTGATTGTACAAATGAGGAAATAATTTCAGAAAACTTAAATGACAATTTCCAGATTACACAGAGGTTGCAACAGAAGAATTTCTAAATATTATTCTGGTGCTCAAATAAATCAGTCTTCTCAAACCTATTCCGCATGCTGATGCCAAGTCCCTAATTCCCTTTCTCCTCACCATCCCTCCCCATGGTAAACTTCATTCTTTAATTTTTATTTCCAATTCAAAAGTCTCTTCCTTCCTCTAGTCCCTCCCTTACGCATTAAGAATGCAAGAAATATTATACAATACTTTACCAATGTGTGAAATCATACAAAACACATTTCCAAATTAGCCATGTTGTTAGGAAAAAGAAAGAAAAATAAAGTGGAAAAAATTATACTTCAATCTTCATTCACACTTCATTTGTTATCTTTCTGGAAATAGATAGCATTCCTCACAATCCTTGGAATTGTCACATGGATTACTGAACTGATCAGAGTAAAAAAATATTTTACAGCAGATCATCATTGCAATATCACTATTACCATATACAATATTTACATAGTTCTTCTTTTTCCATCAGTCCATATGTCTTTTCAGATTCTCCTTTTTCCATTTCTCATAGCATAATATCATTCCATGAACAATAATATATCTTGTTTTCCCATCCCCAAATTGGTAGGCATATCTTCACTTTCTAATTTCTTTACCACCCCCAAAAAGAGGTGCCATAACATTTTTGTAAATACGAGTCCTTTGACTTTTTCTTTGATCTTGATTGAGAAATACTAGTTGTGGTACTTCTGTGTCAAAGGCTATACACATTTTTATAGCTCTTTGGGGATAGTTCCAAATTGTCTTCAGAATGGTTGAACCAATTTACAAGTTTCACCAACAGTGCATTAGTGTCTCTATTTTTCTACATCCCCTTCAATGTTTATCATTTTCCTTTTCTGTCATATTAGTCAATCTGATGGATGTGAGGTGATACTAAAGAACTATTTCACATTTCTCCATTTAGTAGTGATTTAAAGCATTTTATATGACCATTTAAATCTTTGATCTCTTCTGAAAACTGCCTGTTCATATCCTTTAATCATTTATCACTTGGGGGATGGCTCTTACAAATTTGGCAAATCCCTGATTTCCAAATTATTTTCATCTTTATATTATGTGGCCACGAGCTCCACTTCTAAGCCACTGTGGGGAAAACATAGGACAATCCAACCTAAATAGTTTAGAACTAAACACACACACACACACACACACACACACACACATATATACATAAAATACTATATATAATATATATAACTTTACATATGTGCATATACATGTAAAAAATTCTTACCTTCATGGATAATCACACTTATAAAAATTATTACAATGAAGCTTATGAAGATAGAAACAATTGCCATCCACAGTTTACACTTCCCTTTGACAGGCTTATTGCAGGATTTCCACGGGTTTTGTCCTTTAGCCTAGAAAATAGAAGGGAATCATCATCAAGAATTCAACAAGGTAGTAAAACAGACTTTCAAGGCTGCCAAAAATGTGCCTGTTCAGCAGACCTTCCCATAATTTAAACTTACCTAACAGAAAATTTCCATATGTAGACACATCCTGTAGAATAAACTTATCACTGACAAGGAATGCCAGAAACCATAAGCATCATGCTTACTAGGATTACTACTATCTCGGGCTCTTAATCCTTTGGGTAAGGGATCATCCCTGCAGTCAGAGTCATAATTAGGGCAAGTTAAACTGTGCTTTGCTATGGGCTCCAGAAATATTGAGAATAGACAAATGTATACTAAGTGAGCTCCCTAATTCAACCTGTTGATAACTTAGGCTTCAATCTTCCCCAACATGGAAGTATCAGAATGTGTATTTTTCACCACTTCCATCAGTTTGATTTGAGGACACATTTAGTATTTCTTGCCTTAAACACAATGTTGCTAATTATGGTTCTGCCACTTACTATAATCAAGAATGGAAAATGTTGAAGCACAGCAACAGCTTTAGACTTGAATTTTAGACTTCCCTTGACTGAAAAACCCTCTCATCTCCTAACTATCCATGCTCTATCCAAACTTCAAGTCTTAACTCAAAATTCCAACATCTTAAAAGCAAACTCTTACCCACTCATTCTTAAGAGAGCAGTATTCCTTCCAAATTCCTCCATCACAAAAAACAAGTAGACATACCCAATCTCCCTGAAGATGAAGACTGAGTGCTTGCTCTGCTTCTTTGTATTACTGTCTCAACTTCTCCCAATGACCACTCCATGTATTAGACATTTAATATTCCCTCAAGCTGCTAGTGTCTCTCTTAAGAAATTAGCTTGTGTTACATGTTGGAGAGAACAGTTTCAGAAAAAAAAAACCTGGAAAGACTTACATAAACTGATACAGAGTGAATTGAACAGAACCAGGAGAACATTGTACTTATTAACATCAATATTGTAAGATATTGTGTGAAGGGCTTAACTATTCTCAGAAATACAATGATCCAAGACAATTCCAAAGGACTCATGATGAAAAATGCTATCCATCTCCAGGGAAAGAATTAATGGGAGTCTGAATGCAGATGGAAATATACTATTTTCACTTTATTTTGGGGGTGGGTTTAGGAGGAATAGGGGGAGGTCTGTGTTTTCTTCTACATGACTAATATAGAAATATGTTTTGCATGCACTCATATAACCCATACCAAATTGTTTAACGTCTCAGAGAGGGGTAAAGAAAAGAAGGAAGAAAATTTGAAACTGGATTTTTTTATTTTTTTATTAAAGCTTTTTATTTGTATAACATACGTATGGGTAGTTCCCCAACATCGATCCCTGCAAAGCTTTCCATTACAAACTTCACCCCCAGTCCCCTCCCCTCCCCTAGATGGCAGGAAGTCCACTACAAGTCAATAATGTCGAAATGCTTGAGAAGTTATGCAAGAAAAATCCTATCTACAAGAAAAAAAAAAGAATCAGAGAAAGGCAACACAATGCAAGCAAATGTCAATAGAGATCATGAAAATGTTACGTTGTGGTCCACATCCCACCTCCCTCTCTCTGGGTGTATATGGTTTTCTTCAGTGAAAAATTGGAACTGGTTTGAGACAATTCTTTGTTGCAGAGAGCCATGTCCATCAGAATTGATCATCATGTAATACTGTTGTTGCTGTGTATGATGATCTCCTGGTTCTGCTCGTCCCACTCAGCATCAGTTCACGCAAGTCCCTCCAGGCCCCTCTGAAATCGTCCCGCTGGTCGTTTCCCACAGAGCAACAATATTCCACAACATTCACATACCACAATTCATTCAGCCACTCTCCAATTGATAGGCATCCCTCCAGTTTCCAGAAACTGGATTTTTTTAAATGAATACTATGCTGAATGTGGAAATATGTTTAGAAGAATTGCCATGTTAACCTTTATCGGATTTCTTGGAATACAAGATTTTGCAAAAATTAATGTTGAAAATTATCTGCTTCTATTTGGAAAAATAAAATACTATAAAAATAAAAGTGAATGCTAGAATGGTTTTTATATATATTTGGGGAAAATACTGTTCAAAGAAAGAAAAAAAGAATCACCTTTTAAATCAATACTAGCTAAAACTATGGTCAATTTGCTAGACAAGAAGGCTCTCTCAGTGGAAATTTCTGTAAATGGAGGACACCTATAACACTTTGTAGAAAACATAGAGAGTCAGAGTCTCAGAACTGGAAAGACATTGTTGCTTTTGGTCCTTAAACAAGAAAGACCTGGGGTCATTAAAATCAGAATGGTTCTGTAAGATCTTGGGCCAGAAACATCTAAAACCTTAAAGATTATATAGTTCATTTATTTGATTCCAAATAATAATTTACCCTCATTTTCTCAGGTATTAGAAGAATCCTTCCATCTCTCTCCCAATTCCCTTGTAGAAATAACTATAGAGTTCACACAGGTATAGAATATTATACATCAAGTCAGATGTTTTCTAGATGTGTCACCTGATTTTGCTGATTTTTTTTCTCCTCTTCCCTTTTTTTAATATTTTTATAAGAGATGTTTCTCTGGAAGGGAAAGAAGAGAGAAATAGGTAGAAATCTAGATGATATAAAAATATTAACAATAAAATATATTTTCAATTAAAGAAGAACCTTGTTTGGTTTAAAAGACATTCATTCACTTGATAATTTGTTAGAAATCTTGTCGGTTTTCTTGATTGGTAAGAGATATGGCAGCTAGATAACAGAGTGGATAGAGTACTCAGAAGTCAGGAAGAGTTCAAATTTAATATCAGACACTTATTAGTTGTAGAACCCTTAGCAAGTGACTTAATCCTGTTTTACTCAGTTTCCCCATCTGTAAAATGATCTGGAGAAATTTACTAACCTTTAACCTACTGATTTACTAACCACTCCATTATCTTTGTCAAGAAAACACCAAGAAAAAAGAGTTGGACACAATCACAAAAGTATAGAACTCAGATTTTATCAATATAGGGAATTTCTATTGTGCAAACTCCTTTCACCAATTTATATCACCAACTTATCTATACTCTTGCCTAAATTAGTATTAGAGAGTTACTAGGATACTGATTTACCTAAATACACATAATTACTATATGTAAAAGTTGATACTGCAACCTGAAGTGTGTGTGTGTGTGTGTGTGTGTGTGTGTGTGTGTGTGTGTGTGTGTATGAGGTAATTGGAGTGAAGTAACTTGCCTAGGATCAATTAGTAGGTGTGAAGTGTCTGAAGCTGGATTTGAATTCGTCTTCCTGATTTCAGGACTAGTTTTTTATCCAATGAGCTATTTAGCTGAATCTTTTACCAGAATTTAATAATCCTTACCAATAGGAACTCTTCCTTCTATTAAATTTAAATCCCTTATGATGTAGCTTAAATTCATTTCTTTAAACCTTGCCCTCAGTTGCAAAAGACAAGAGTAATAATTAGCTCTAACTTCATGATATTTTCAAATCTAGGAAGATTTATTATGTTTAATCTTAGAGCTTTTGCTTCACTAAATAAGGCTGTGGCTATTATTTTCAATCCCCTTTAAACTACTTAACTTCCCATTCCATTTGGGGGAATTTCACAGTCCTGGAACACACACAGGAGAAATATCACTTCCTTCCTCCTATCACCCCAATATTTTCCCTCTTAGCCTGCTTTCTTTCTTTCTTTCTTTTTTTTTTTTTTGCTGAGGCAATTGGGGTTAAGTGACTTGCCAAGGGTCACACAGCTGTTACATGTCTGAGACCAGATTTGAACTCAGGTCCTCCTAACTTCAGGGCTGGTGCTCTATCCACTGCGCCACCTAGCTGCCCCTTAGCTTGCTTTCTAAGTCAATGCAGTAATGATGAGGTAGTATTCCATTTTAATGGGTTGGGGTGGTGAGAAACTAAAAAATCATCCACCAAATTCACATATTTTCGAAATATTTCCCTCTATATCTATCTGTGAAGACTAAGTATGCATTCTGTGGTTGGGAGAGTCATGTTTAATCAGCATTATGTCTGGCTGTCCTCAGAATGCTCTCCAAGGTCCCATACCAGCCTTTAGTCTCAGAAAGACTGAATAAGAAAGTAGGATTACCTTTTGGCTATCCTGTCTGTATGTACTCCCAACAGAAGCAAACAAGTGAGAAAGGAGTTTCTGCACACACAGAAATATATCATTTCCATATCAATCTCTCTGAGTTTCAAGTGAGTAGTCACTTCATTTCTTGTTGCAAATATGCAATATTGTCTCCTTGTTTGGCTCATACTCCTGACTTCTTCACCTCCTTCCCAACCACCTTTTCAACCCTAGAGATACCTATATCCTAAAGTCTATCCTCCTGATTGGTGACTCCCTAGGCCAGACCACCAGTTCATGAGAGCCACTAGCTTTGGCCATATCACTCCTAATTTCACTCTCTCTGGACTTCTCTATTTTCTTCCCATTTGCCTTATCCCCTCTCAGCTTCCCTTCTACCTATCATAGGCCCTCCCCCTTCCAGTTCCTTTTTTTTTTTTTTTTTTTGGTTTTTCCCCCATTACAATCTAAGTTCTCTGAGAATAAAGACTCTCTTCTTTGCTTGTATCTATATCCAAGCACATATCACAGTGTCTGGCATAAACTGAGCATTTAGTAAATGCTCAACCTATGCATTTATCCATCTATAAACTTACAAATTCTGATATTTATATGAGGTGTGACTTTGCTATTATGTGATTTTTTAAAAACAAAGACATCAGAATTTCTAAAAATATGAAGGCAGAAAAAAATGTATTTCAGAAGATATGGAATTAAATCTTCCTTTTGCTTTTTATTAATTGTATGAGTCTTAATCATTTTGTGCCACAATTTCCTCTTTTGTATTTCTCCAATTCAATAATATTTATTAATCACTTCTTATGTACAAGGCATTGTTAGATACTGAGGAACATAGGACTATATATATATATACACACACACACATATATATTCATTTAGAGAGCCAGAGGATGTACAGTATACAGTTAATAGTGGAACACTGACCTTGGAGTCAGGAAGATCTGAATTCAAATCTTACTCTCAGACATGTAATAGTTGTGTGACCCTGGGCAAGTCACTTAACCCTGTAATCCTTATTTGTGAAAGGAACTAGAGAAGGATATGGTAAACTACTCCAGTATTTTTGCCCAGAAATACCAAATAGGGCCACGAAGAGTCAAACACATGTTGTTTGCTATTTATCCTTCATTCTTAAAGAGGCTTGATGACAATATGAGTATGATGTCTTGACTTGCTAGTAAATTGGATTTGGGCAGCTCTGCATGCCCAAACTAATGAACCACAAATTCATTAAGAGCTTTTCATGTGTAAGCATAATGAGATGCACTGGAAGTACAAAGAAAGTCAAAAACTCAGTCTATGCCCTCAAGGAGCTCACATTCTAATAGGAGAGACAGCACATGAGAGATTCTGAGAGAGATAGAGAGAAAGAAAAAGACAAAGAGAGGCAGAGATAAAGAGATAGAGAGGAGGAGGGAGACAGAGATTTGAAGAGAGAGGGAAGGAGAGATAGAGAAAGGTGGAGGGAGACAGGTGGGGAAGGAGGGAGGGATAGAGAAAGGAAGGAAGGATGGGAAAGACAGAGGCAGAGAGAGTTGATACAGATTGGGGAGAGAGCGAGACAGAGAGAGATAGAGACAAAAACACAGGGGAGAGAGAGACAGGGAGGGAGGGAAAGAAGGAAGGAGAGGAGAGATAAAGAAAGAGACAGGAAGACAGAGAAAGACACAGGTGGGGGAGGGAAAGACAGAGACATAGGGGGACAGAGGTGAGGAAGGAAGAGAGAATATGGAAGGTAATCTCAAAAGGAAGGTGTTAGCAGCAAAGTGGATCAAGAGACATCTACTGCAGCACAGTTGGATTTGAGTTGAATCTTGAGGAAATCTATGAAAGCTAAAAGATAGAGGAGATGAAGGAGAGCCTTTTGGGCATTGAGGACAGCAAGAGCATATATTTAGGAAAGTGGTTACCACGTGTGAGGAACAAGGATCCTTGCTGGATCATAGAGTGGGTGAAGGGGAATGATGTGAGGACACAGGAACTTGCTCAGAAGGAGCAACGCTGAATGAGTTTTAAATGCCAAATAGAAAGGGGACTTGGGACTTTAGAGAGGCAAAGGAGAGATCTGGTAAGATGTCAGCTAGCAAAAAGTACAGGGCTGGGGTATGCGAAAGATTAGAGAAGATCTCACAGAAAAGTGGAGGCTAAAGGGAGCTATGAACAAAAAGAAGAATTTTGAAGTCATAGATGAGGATGGAGAGTGCCTTCCAGGCTTAAAGGGTAGCTTCTATGGTTTTAAATGTCTGGATGAGGAGTTTGTGTTTTATCCTAGAATCAGAGGAAATCACAGAAAATAACTTTCTGAGCAGGAGAATGATGGGAAGAATAAGAAATACTCTAGAAGATGTTTCAGGCATCCATGCAGAGAGAAAATGAAGAAGGGAGAAGTCAGGTGGCAGGTGACCAATCTGGAAGAACAGATTAGAGATGGCAAACGTGTCCTACAACACTCCCCAGGGCAGCCCAAAACAATATTTAGCAAAATAAATAAAAATACAATACACTGTTAGTTTGGGGTTTTCTAAATCAATATGACGCTGTAGGGAACCTTATATAATACCCAGCAATCCATTTCTATTTGAATTTGATACTACTGCTCTAGATGAGAGATAATAAAGGACATGGTATGGATAGGGAGGAGATTAATGCTAGAAATGTTGTGACAAACAGGATCTGGAAAAAAATGAAATAAAAATTACTATACCATTAGGGATATGGATGAGCAGGAGAATAGCTGATGGTACCTTCAATGGCAGGAAGAAATTTTGGAAAATGAATGGGTAAGCAGAGAGGTTGAGTTTTAGATATGTTGAGGTTGAAGTATCAATAGAATACTGAAATGAAAAAATCTCTAGGAGGAGTCTCATAACAATTTTATGACACAGTTCTTTAAGTTATTATTGTCTGGATTCTACTGATAAGGAAGCTGAAGCTCTAAAATGTGGTGACTTGCCCATGCTCATATGAAAGATTTGTCAGAAGGACCCACGTCTTCTTGATTTTAGATCTAGTCCTCCAGCTCCTGGATCAGACAGACTTCTTTTCACTGTGTCCTTTTTTCTTTTCTGCTCTCCCATCCCTTGAATTTTAAGAAACATGGACCATCTAAATATCAACTGTCTGAAAAAAACCTCTGCTAAATACTAACAAAAAATTATTAATTCAGGGTGAAATGTTTATTATAAACAACATTAGTTTTAGGCCAAATCGGTGATATGGTTAACTAGTTAAATTGATTTTATGTCTCTCATGCATGCCTCCTACTTCAGGAAATAAGAATGTTGGTAGAGAACACAAATGACTTTTCTCCTTTGCTCCATCTTGCATAACAAACAGACTTTAAAATAAAGTGTTTTGTGGACAGCTAGGTGGCATAGTGGCACTGAGCTTGGAATCAAGAAGACTCATCTTCATGAGTTCAAATCTCATCTCAGACACTTAACTAGCTATGTGACCCTAGACAAATCACTTAATACTGTTTGCTTCAGTTTCCTCATCTGTAAAATGAGCTGAAGAAGGAAATGACAAGCCACTTCAGTATCTTTGCCAAGAAAACTTCAAATGGTATTAGAAAAAGTCAGTAATGAAAAATGACTAACAAATGCAGTACACTGAGAGAACCATAAGAATAATATGGTGGATTCTGAAACAAGATTGCTTAAAAATAGTTAGTGAAGGAAAATCCACTATTTTCTTAGAAAACTCCCTTCCATTTTTAAACTTCTAATTAGAATGTTTTTCTCTATCAATTCAAAATTTATCTCTTTGTAAAGCATTTTAGGAACTAGATGAAGACCATGAATTAAGATGACTGCAAGAATTTAATAGTGAGAAAAATACAATAGTTGATAGCTGGAGAAGATAGCAGAAGAAAAGTTCATATTTACAAGCAATAAAAAAGGGATTGGTACATAAAAGAGATTGAAAATGACAAGTGATTGGACCAGAGGATCTTTGAGGAATCATCCAAATCTAATTCTGTGATTTGGGATTTTAGGAAGTTTATAAGCTTGATCCAGTTATTCTGCCATTGTTCCAAGACATTTTGGGAATTCCTCTTTTGGAATGACCTTAAGAAGCAATTTGACATCACCGTGAGACAAAACAGACCCATCACTTTTTGATCATATTCTATTCTTGATCCAAAGGCATTTCTTAGAGAAATAATTCACCTGATTCACTAGCTTTGTGTCTACCCTTTGGTTGCCTAGAAAATATCAAATCCACCCTCAAAGCATGAAGATTTTGTAGCACTGAGGTTATTACAAAAAACACGGCACAGGCTTTTGGAATAGAAACAGAATTCTGGATTTGCAAGAGCTCAGCAACTATGCATTCCAACCCAAAGGAAGTCCACTGAAAGGCAATGCCCCTGATAAGAGTTTGTTCAGACAGTCTGGAGACTCCAGTGGAAGAGGAAACCATTGCTTCCTGGAGAAACTGCTTCCATTTTTAAAACTTCTCTATTTGTTAAGAAATTCTTATTAATATCAAACCTCAATTTACTACTTTGCAACTTCCATTTGTCACTCCTGGTTCTGCCCTCTGGGGATAAACAGAACTAGTCTAACCTCCCTTTATAAGATGGACCTTCAAATATTTATTTGGACAATTATCATTTAAAGTGGGGTTCTTAAACTTTTTTCCACTTTGCAGTTTCCACTTGCAGCCCTTTTTCATCTGAGAAATTTTTATGTGATCCCATGTATATAGGTATGTAAGATAGGTATAAAAATCAAACATTTATTGATAATAAATCATAATTTTGCCATAATTTTCTCCTCATTCAGTTATGAGACCCCCATATAGGTCATGAACCATAGTTTAAGAAGCTAGAATTTCAAGCATTTCCAAAGAATTCCTCAAATACTCTATGTCATGCCAGTGTCGAAGGAGTGGTCACATAAATTCCTAAGATAAATATTATGATGAACTTATTACTCAGAAATAAAAGTTAATTTACATGCAAAAAGAAAAAAGAAATCAGTCCCATGCCCTAAAGGTCATACTTCTTATGGAAGTAGCTCAGAAGGTTGACTAGAAAAGGGAAATTACATGTTTTATATTCCCTTAAGGCAATGTTTTTTAAACAGCATTCCCTAAAGGGAATGAAGAAATCCAAGGATGGTCCTTGTAGTAAAAACAAGTTGAAAGAGCATATCAGACAGATAAGTAATGTATACAAGAATGGAAGCAAAAACATTAGTTCTCATGCCTACCTGAAGATTCAGAAAATTACTGTTTGGGATGGTAAATAATAAGATATGCATTGCTTCTTTAAAGACTTGCCCCTGTTAAATAACAATATTAAAACTTGATTTTCATTGTCTCTGTGTGAGTCTAGAACAAAGAAAATGAGATGCCCACTTCTTAATGATCTAGAGACAGGAAAACATGTTGACATATGATCTAATACATTAATATAGAAGAGCATCATGGTGAAGCTGCGGAGTCAGAAAGATGTGAGTTCAAAGTTTTGACTTCAGAAACTAGTTGTTTGATCCTGGGCAAGTCATTTAACATTAGTTTGCCTCAGTTTCCTCATCTGTAAAATGGAAATAATAATAAGCACCTACCTCCCAGAACTGTTGTGAAGATCAAATGAAATAACCATAAAGTGCTTAGCACAATGCCTGGCATATAATAGGTGCTTTATAAATGTTAACAATCATTATTAATTATTATTAAATATGAGAACATGTATTTTGAGATGAGAAACTCCTTTTAAATTGACCTATCACTATTTCAACAAGAAATTTTGACTTAGATGCAATTGTGGACATTTCTTCTATGTAATCTTGGACAAATCATTACATTTCTCAGTCTCAGTTTCCTCATCTATAAAATGGGATTAATAATTAATAGTACCAACCTAGGTTGTTGTGTAAGGATCAAAAAAATAAAATTTAAGTTCTTTGAAAACCTCAAAGCACTTTACACAGATCAGCTACTATCATTATTATTATTAAAAGTATTGTTTGTTGTTGTTATAGTTATGTATCCAAAGAAGCAGCATGGTGGAATAAAAAAATTATTCTACTATTATACTGCTCTCAGACCAGGATGACCAGAGATTGAATCTTACCTCATACACTTACTAGATGTGTAATCCTTAACAAGTTCACTTAACTACTTTTAGCCTCAGCTTTCTTATCTGTAGAATATACATAATTGCACTTTCCTTATTGGACTGTGAGAATCAAATGAGATAAATATGCATAAGTATATGCATACTTGGTATGAAAGCCTGTATGATTATATATCTATAAAACAGATAAAAAAATTAAATACAAGCTGATTAAAGAGTAAGGAAGGAAAGACATTTACACTTATTATGTGCCAGGCACTTTTACAATTATTATCTCATTTGATTTTCACAATAACCCTGGGAGATAAAGAAACTGATTTTATAGATTAAGAAACTGAGGCAAACACAAGTGACACAATTAGCAAATTTCTGAAGTCAAAATTTGAACTCATTACCAACATTCTATTCACTGTACCACCTAACAGCCTCTAGGCAAAAGGCACTATTAGGAAAGGTTTTATGTAGAAATGATACAAGATTTGAGTCTGCAAGGAAATTGAGAATTTTAAGAGTTAGAGCTAAGGAGTAAATACATTCTATTTTTTTCTGATAATTGACTCAAACCTAGAGATGAATATTCCAAATAGTTTTCTATGAACCAAGAAGGAATCAGGTCCATTGGATCAATACTACTAGGAAAACAAGACTACAGCATATTAATTACTTGGTAGTGGCCTGGTTTCTATACTTTCTAAAACCTCAACTCTATTTTCCCTTTCTACATCTTCATCTTGAGCATCTGCTACTATGAGAAAAGGGATATAAGAATTGTGGCATTTGGGGGTGAGATTAGTTTTGATGAGAAATAGAATGTGAAGGAAATCTGAAGAGGTTTGGGAATCAGTAGGGCAATAATATACACAGGATGAAAAAGTTTAAAGGTGAAGCTAGACCCACTAGTGCATTCCTGGTAGAGTTGTGAATCATCATAATGTGTGGAAATATACACATAAAGTGATTAAAATGTTCATACCTTTTGACCCAAAGCTTTCCACTACTAAGCTTATATTCCTAAGAGGTTATCAATAAAAGAAAGTCCCTAGATATACCAAAATATTTTTAATAAAACTTTTCTGGGAGCAAAGAATTGGAAACAATGTAGATAACCATCATTTGGAGAATAGCTAAAAAAAAAAAAAAAAACAGTGATACCTGAATGCAATGGAATATAAGCTCTCAATAAATGCATGTAGGATAAATAAGAGCTATCTGAATTTAAATAATTATAACTTCTTAGATTTTCTAGGACTGGAACTTTTATCTGTGGAACGCACACACACACACACACACACACACACACACACACACACACACACACAAACCCCAAGAGGCTGATATATGGAGACACAAAAAGAGAACACAAGTTTATATGTTTGACAAATACACATACTCAATAAATATTAGACTGAAGTTTCAGATAATTTTTTTTAATATAATACAGTCCCAGTCTCAGGCAACTAACCTAGATTATTGCAAACCTGTAGTCATGTGTAGTAAAAAGCTAGAATATTCTCAGAATTGCCATTATTTCAAATTCAAGAGGAAAGCCAATTTGTTTTCATACAAGCCTTTAAATAGAATTATGTGTTCCTGGAAATATAAATACCAGGACATCCAGTATATGTTGATAAGGGAATTTTCACATTTGAATTCCCTCCTTAGGAGTGCAATATGAAGGTGTGGGGCAAGAATCAATGAAAGAAAAAATGAAAATTAGACCTATTTGGGGAGAGCTCTCCAACTGCTCTAATTTCTTCTCAATTTAAGATGGCATTTGGCACAAAATTATGTCATGGTTGCCTTATAACCAGCTATTGAAAATTAATGATGTATAAGACACAACTAGGATTGAACTAAAGAGAAAGACAAGTCCTGACTGAAAATTGCCAAGGGCTAAGGTTGGAATAAAGACTTCAAATTCAATTGAATTCTTCTAAGCAGGTGAAAAATGTACATCAATCCCCTCCATGACTCTACCTCTTCCTCCCGTCTTCTCTCCCTCTCTTCTTCTTGGGAACTGTATGGGGAAAGAGATGTAGACTGGCCTGAGGATAGAAAGTCCTGACTGGACTACTGCTAAGTGCTTAATAAAAATATGCTGACTGAAAACTGGGATGGGAGTGAAAGTTGATAGAATAGAAAGAGGAAAGCTCTCAGTCTAACCTTTGGGTTGCGGCTATTGGGTGGTTTCTTACTATTATGCAGTGTAAAAAATATTGCTTCATTATCAATTCAGTTAATATTTATTTCCATAGAAATAATAATGTCATTTTCCAAGCAATGCCCCAAAAGAAAAATTCCATAATTTATTGATACCATTATACACAATTACATTAAAATGGCAATTACCTGGACCCCATAGTTTCACATGCTCATTTAAAAAATATCTTGTTGCTCTAAAAAGTGTTATAATAAAGAAAAAAAAACTATATTTGTTTTAGTAACTGTAGCCAGCTACATACAAAGCATACCTAAAATATGTCAGATCTGTCCTGTGGCATCGCTTTTATTTCCAAATAGACAATATTTTAACAACTTTGAGGAAACATTAACAATATTCTAGGATACTACACAGAACACCACAAGTCAAATACAATATTGAGGAAGAAAATCTTAGAGTCCTGGTTCATAAAAGCTAATCTCCCGAAATCTATGTAAGTAGAACAGGCAAGAAAAGCCATTTTTCTTGTCAATCTAACCTGGTGACTTTAGGATATGTTAGACATAGTCCCTCGTCCAAAGAGCTAAAAATTTCTTCCTTGGGGTTTCTAGTGTTACTATTCGAATATCCATTTGCTTTGGTCAACTTAGGAAGGTTAAATTTTTTTTTTTTTTTTAAGTACTTAATGGGAGGTCTGTTCCTAAGTCAGCTACCTCCACACTCAGGAACTTCATTTAACCGCTCCTACCTGGGCTGGCTCGAGATTCTCCACTTGGAGGCTGGTCGATTGAGGAACTGGACGGTTCAGAGGCTCTGCCTCTTCGTCCCGCGATTCGAGATCGGAGAGCGCAATCATCGCACTAGCCAGGTGCTGGCAGCCTCCTTCGCCCCTGGAGAGAGCAGAGGAAAGCGATGGTCATGAGGCAGGAGGGCGAGACTCCAGGAAAACTGAAGAGTTCTGGTCGGCAGTAGACACTCACCTGAGGAGATTCCCTCCTGCCCCGCCTACTGGGAATGACGTGACCCGGGTCAGGGAGGGGCCAATCATACAGACTAACTAAACTCCGGGCCAAAAGAAGATTCAGTCTGTGTATAGGGAACCTTTGCTGTGCCCATCCTAGTGAAGGGTGAGCGGGAAGATGTCGCCTCTTCCCGCGGGCTATTTTTCTGGTTTGCTCAATGTGCTCCAGACTAACCTTGGACAATCAGATTCCCCGCCTGAACAGGCTGAAGGAAAGGCAGCGCTGAAAGAACCAGAAAAACTACACTGAGCAGAAAGAATCTGAAGGCTTACTTTCCTAAAGTAGGGGCACAGCACTCTAAAACTATGGACTTTGGTTTTCATTTTGTCCTGTTCACAGCCTTTCAATCAAGCAGATAATTAACAAGCACTTACCAAGCACCTATATGCCCAGCACTGGGCTAGATGTTAGAGACACAAAGAAAAAAAAAATCGGTCAGGCTTAATAACATAAGCATGTAATCGTATAAATAATCAAAACTGAATCTATGAGTTAATTAGCACAGGTGACTCCTATTTGAGGAAAAACCTTTCAACAAATACAGATTAGCACTGAACTAAATACTGAACTAGATAGAGAGGGACTAATGTGAGAGTTATTACTCTACATAAAAACTTGGGTATGGCAAGACAAAGGAGTTGCAGCAAACAAGTATGACTCCAAGAGGTTCAGCCTGGGTGACCCTCGACTGCAAGGTTGATACATATATATATATATATATATATATATAAAATCACTGTTCAAGAGAAGTTTGAGTTGAAGGGAGAAGATAATGAATTCTGTTTTGAATATATTTTGACTGAGATTCTCTACTTGAACAGGACATCCTAGGATGATACTAAGCATTTAAGTGATTGGGGGGGGGGGGGGG
>JAJPUD010000967.1:221001-285419 GCA_023553655.1 Myrmecobius fasciatus
TGAGACCACATTTGAATTCAGGTCCTCCTGACTTCAGGGCTGGTGCTCTATCCTCTGCGCCACCTAGCTGCCCCTATTTACGTGATCTTTAATCACACAGCCAATATGTATTGGTTGGGACTTGGCCTCAGGTCTTTCTAGGCTGGTTTCTATTTGCTGTACCACACGGTCTTTGAGAAGCATGTATGAATTAAATAAAAATATACCTGGGATGATCAGGAAGGGTTTTGTGTAGAAGTTAGCATTCGAATCGGTCTTAAAAGGAAAGGAGGCATTCCAAAAGGCAGAAATGAGAAGAGAATGACTTCTAAATATGGAGAGGCAGTCTGTGCAGACATGGAAATAGCATTGCGGTATATAAGGAACTACTAAAATGCCAGTTTGATCCCACAGTCTGTAAAGGGGAATAATGTACAATGAAGCAGGAAAGATCTGTTGAGGCAGATTATGAAGAGCTTTAAATGTCAGGAGTAGAGATAGTAGGGCTTCACTGAAGTCTGTTAAGCAAGAATGATACTTTGACAGCTGTAATAAAGGATAAATTAGAATAGGAAAGGCCTTGAGGCAGGGACAACAATTAGGAAACTATTGAAAAGTATAGGCCATCTATTAGGAGGAGCTGAAGTAGATACTGTCTTATGTTATGAGAGTTGTTATGTAGAAATGATTTGGATACGTAGGACAAGGGAGATCCAGGAAACAAGTAAGACTCCACAAATTTCAGCCTGGGTGACCCTTGGCTACATCATTGATACATATAGTCATGATGAAGAGAAGGTTGAGAGCTTAGGGGACAAGATAATAAGTTCTATTTTAAATATGTATTTAATACAAATTTAATAAAATACAAAAAATATTTATTCTTTAGTTGAACAGGAAATTCAGTTTGAAATGTCCAATAGGTTATTTGTGATACAGAACTGGAATCATCTACATAAACATAATAATTATACCATGAGAGCTCATGAGGCCACTGAGAGAGTAAGTATAGAGAGAAGAGGGCTCAGGACAGAGCCTTGGGATACATCCACAGTTAGATGTGCAGCTCAAATTCTGCTTTAGATAATCTGCATAATAAGTGGGCAGGGCAGCCTGGCACAAATACTGCCCTACCTTGCTCCCTATTTACTCAGTACTTCTGCTCCAAACAGAAATACTTTTATCTTCTGCTTTGGGTTAAAGTCCATCTATGTTCTGATATCATTTTTTCCCTAATCAGGTGGCATAGGAAACCTGGCTGATATATCACATCAGTATCAAATTCCAATTCTCTTGTCAGTGCCTTAGACTCTGTTCCCAAATCCTGACTCTTCTTTACCTTGGTTTAAGGTCACTGGTAAGTCAATGGAATTTTTTTTATTTTTTCCTAAATTTCCTGAAGCTTCAGGTATGAGTAAGTTAAGCAACTCAGACAAAAGAGTCTGATAATACAAGAGCAGTCTAATTTCTGAAACACTGCTGAACTTTAGTCGGATCATCCATATCCTAGCATTGAGAATGGGAGATTAGTGTCATAGACTGGGTCCCATAAAGGAAAAATAAAGAGCTAGAAAAATTGGAAAAGGTCAAGTTTCTTCTCACTATAATCCAAAGGATTTTTTTTTCTTTTTGAATGGGTGAAGATATAGGTTTATAAGCTTTGAAAAAAGCAAAAGTAAAGTATAAGAAGACTGGAAAGGTTTAAAGGGGCCAGGTTATAAAGAGCTTTGAATGACAAATACAGGAATTTATAGTTGATGCTGAACAGAAGAAAGCCCCTGAAGTTGACTGAGAAGGCAGAATGACATTAATCAGGCCTTTATATGAGAATAATCATCTTAGTAGTTGAGTCAAGTAAGGATTGAAGTGTGAAAAGATTTGACATAGGGAAACAAATTGAAGAGGTTATAGTCTTTTAAGTGATTAGGGCCTTGGATTAGGATAGTTGTTATTTGCCATCCATTCTCAAAAGAGGACCATGATATCAGGCAGGTGATAAAATAACATACCAGTGAGTTAAAATTTGAGTGAGGGAGTGTGCAGTCATCAGCCTTATTTTCCCCTCCAGAGTCATTTAGGTCCAATGGCAAGATATAGATCGGGATGCCTGGAGATGATCCTGGATGCAATAGGAGACTTTGGCCTTTTAAAATTAAGGTCTTTAACAGGTCTCAGGGTGCTAGCTATGCGAAGAAAGAGAGGAGGACATAAGGGAGAAATGTTATGAAAATGGAAACAAAATTTGTCAACAGTTTTGATATGTAATGTGAATGACAGTGAAGAGTTGAGAATGACGTTAAGATTAAGAAGCTGGATATCTGACAGGATGTTGATGCCTATGGAAGTTCAGAAGAGGAATAGTTTAGGGGGGAAAGCAATAATTTCTGCTTTCAATAAATTAAACTTGTGGTATCATTGATATATCAAGCCAGCCAGGAGTCTCATTTTCTCTTTCACTCTTAAGTTTTGATCACTGTGAGTCCTTTCCTAGTCCTGGCCCCCTGGTAAATAACTTTCTCCATCTGACCTCTATATATTTTTCCCCTGGGGCTTTAAACCAGCTGTCAAAGATTGACAGCTTTGAAATCAACACAAATAACTTTGATTAGGTATTACAAATGCCAATAATGGAAGATTCTTTTAATAATATCTTATTTTTCCAAATACAAGTAAAGATAGTTTTCAACATTCAACTTTGTAGAACCTTATATTACAATTGTTCTTCCTTTTCTCAAGGCAGCAAGGAATCTGATATAAATTAAACATATATAATTCTTCCAAACATATTTCCATATTCATTGTACTGTGCAAAAAAATAAATGAAAAGAAAAAATACACAAGAAAGGAAAAGAAAATAAGTAATCAAAAAACAAAACAAAAAAAAGGTGAAAATACTATACTTTGTTCCACATTTAGTCTCCATAGTTCTCTCTCTCAATGTGAATGGCTCTTTTCATTACAAGTTTATTGGAATTGCCTGACTCCAGGGTACTCTATCCAGTGTACCACCTCCCTGCTCCACAATATACATATTTAATATTTAAATATTAGGTAGGTAGTAATAGGTATGAATGCTGAATGAACAATGAAATGAATCCTGTTGCTACCCAAGCCCCCAAACTGACACTATACTGAAGCTAATGCCTAATGAAAGACCCAATTAAGAACATCAGAGGCTCCTTCCTTGAGTCTGCTGATCTTAAGAATTGAGTTACAGACCTGTAATTTAGAGAAAGAAGCCTTGTTCCTGACCTGATTTCATTTATAATAGTTCCTTTCTTAAACCTAGAAACCCAGTTCCAGCAATATTGCCCTGGACAATGTCACTCCATTTGGATGTCTTTTTCCTTAGATGTGTGCCAAATCTCTTTCCTCTGAGTCATTGGGACTTAGTGGAAACCCTCCAGAATAACAAAAGTTAGCTATCCCCAGTGCTTTTCATGCACCCACATACTCCATGATACATGAACGCCATAAACTAGATCCATCAATGCCTCCGTAAACAAGGCTCTGAAATGTCCCCACAACTCCATAAATACAGTCAAACAATATCAGATTTACATCTTTTTATTTTGATTGCTGATGCTAAATGGAGCTGATCCATACATCTGGATTGCTAATCACTTTCTAGGTTTTAATCAGTAGTACTTATTTGATTTTCCCAATTTTACTTGCCTTGTCAGTAATGAGGGAATTCCTGTGTAGCTACCATTCACAAACTCAATAAGATGGGTGTAGGAGGGGGAAGAAAGGGAATCTAACTCCAAGAAAAAAATCCAAAGTGAATTAGAAAGAAGCATTCTATACTAGCATAGAAAAATATCAGTGTTAGAATAGTAGGCAGTCAGATTATTTACTAATATCAATGACATTCTAATCTAATCCTGCTTTTTTCTCCACATTAATAAAGGATTATTTGCTAACATCAGTGACTATCAAATCCATCTTCAATTTTTGTCCATGCTACAAATGAATACTTCTTTTTAAAATTAAATGCATATTATATATAACACATATATAGACATATATGTATAATTTACATATATATATATATATTTAATTTATTTTTTAATCTTTCCCAGGCTGGAAATTCAAAAGCTATTCACAGGCTCTATTCTACTCTGGTTAGCTTGGAAACATTTACCTCTCCATTTCCAAACTGGAATCAATCCTCCTTAAACAACATTGTGGAATCATGTACCAAAGGGCAGTATATTGATGCCAAATTGAGCTCAGAAAACCGATTATCTCAGTCCCCTGCTATTTGAACATTCAATATTCAGGAGAACCACACCACCACACCTGGCTTAAAATGTTTATTTAAGTCATACCTGCATGCACTTTTCTCTAAAATCTTGAATGTTGTTCTATGTATTTACTCCTCCCCCCCCAAAAAAAAAATAAATAAAAGAACTCTTTATTAAACAGCCAATCAAATAGAAGTACAAGTCAATTGCTTCCAAAGGAGAATCCTGAACCACCCACTTGATAATAACTTCCTCTAATTGCAAACCAATTACTTAGAAATAAGCAGTGTTTCCATTGTT
The DNA here is from genome assembly GCA_023553655.1 of Myrmecobius fasciatus. NCBI lineage: Eukaryota > Metazoa > Chordata > Mammalia > Dasyuromorphia > Myrmecobiidae > Myrmecobius > Myrmecobius fasciatus. The sequence goes on from JAJPUD010000967.1 coordinate 225,528, forward strand.
GACCTTCCAAATCTTTACACAAAAGAACAACAGAGAAGCAGTGAATGGACTTAGAAACAGCAAGGAATCCTCCGGTCCCCCAACAAGTATGTGCTTGGAACAAAAACAATAGTTTGCTCCCAGTTAGTTACACATTTCTCGGTAGAAATAGAATCAGACTTACGTTGTCAGATAATAAGAAGACATTAACTTACCAGTGCATCAGTACAATTATTACTTTCATATCTTGGCGGTTAAGGAGCATGGCACCCCAACAATCTGGAAAGTCTACATAAAATTTTTTGCTGCTCCCTTCATACCAGGGAAGAAATTTGAATTTTTTTTATTTTTCTTTTATGGTGTATTTACAATACCTTACTATAAAATTGGGGTTAAGGATTGGTCACAGATTATATGTAGGTCAATGTTAAATAAAATCCTATATGAAAACAAAAACTTTTAAATTCAAAATATGAAAAATTAAAAAAATGAACCCTACAACACTGGCACAAAAGAGCAAAGTTACCCTATTGCTTGCATCTTTAAAACCTGGGGTTCACTTCTCTTCTTGGCTGATATTTGTCCTCAAAAGTGCTTTCTCCCGCAATTTGGAACTATGCTCAAAAAGTTATCAAACTGTGCATACCATTTGACCCAGCAGTGTTTCTACTGGGCCTATATCCCAAAGAGATCTTAGAGGAGGGAAAGGGACCCACATGTGCAAAAATGTTTGTGGCAGCCCTTTTTGTAGTGGCAAGAAACTGGAAACTGAAAGGATGCCCATCAATAGGAGAATGGCTGAATAAATTATGGAATATTATTGTTCTATAAGAAATGACCAGCAGGATGATTTTAGAGAGGCCTGGAGAGACTTGTATGAACTGATGCTGAATGAAATCAGCAGAACCAGGAGAACATTATACACAGCAACAAGACTATACGATGATCAACTCTGATGGACATGGCTCTCTCCAACAATGATGTGATTCAAACCAGTTCCTATTGTTCAGCGATGAAGATAGTCATATACATCCAGAAAGAGGCCTGTGGGAACTGAGTGTGGACCACAACACAGCATTTTAACGCTTTCTGTGAATATTTCCATACATTTTGTTTTCCTTCTTAGGTTGTTTTTTTTCTTCTCTTTCTAGATCTGATGTTTCTTGTACAGTAAGATAACTGTATAGATTATATTGGATTTGTCATATAATTTATCCTATTTAGCATGTATTAGATTACCTGTCATCTAGGGGTGGGGGTGGGGGGAAGGAGGGGAGAAGCTTGGGAAAAAAAAAGTTTTTTCCAAAGGTCAATGTAGAAAAATCACTCATATGTTTTGTAAATAAAAAGCTTTAAAAAAAAAAGTGCTTTCTCCCAAATTATAGGACAGTTTCTTCAGCATTCAATATCATTCTCTTCAAACAATTTGTTCAGGGTTTCAGGAAACTCCCTAGCTACCTCTTGATAGGCAGGTGTCTCTCCTATTACATTTTTAAATTGTGTAGGATAAACCTTTTTGTAAAAAAAAAATTCAAGTCAGCTTTTGCTTTCCTGAAAATTTGTAGCAGTAAACCCTTCACCTTCGTTTTCCTTTAGGAAATCATGTGAAAACTTTGCCTTTTCTCATATGATGCCAGAGTTTACCAGAATGCCTTTTTTATAATAATCCTTCACCCAAAAGAATGTTGCACGTTCTACATGAGAGAAAGATGGAGATCCCATTATTTATGCAAATGCTTAGCACATGTTGTTTTAGCTGCAGCACAGATTTCCTTCTCTTTTTCTTAATATGCCTTATGGTTGACTCATTAATACCTTAATGGTGACAACCACAGCAGCTATTTTACTTGAATGAAGCACATCTAACAACTTTACTTTTTCTTTCAAGCTCACCACTTTCTTCTGTTTCATGGGAACACTTTCTGAACCACTAGGAACAATACACTTGAAACCCATGATTTTAATAGAGTTTATTTCATTTAAACAAGATACAAGAAATTCAATTTGCAACAATCATTGCAAGATCACTTCAAGATGTCATGTGAAAGATTGCCATAAACATGCTTAATATCCCCAAATCAGTGCATTAAACCAGTTTGTTTACCATAAAATTAATTTTAAGAAAAAAAATTGTATAGCTGTTCATTTTTGTTATTAAACAGTAAGGTACATACTGTTTATATATAACAGGACATACATTTTATGTATTTATGAGTTACTAAACTTTTTCAGATATCTCTACATTTCTAACTTTTGTGTGTATTCCATTGGTTTTTACATTCTTTTCACAAACTTTTTCTTTATTTTAACTTTAAAAAAGAAATTATGTATGTTATATGTAAGCCAGGTGTGTTTAAGCTTGGCAAACCCTTATACCAGAGATGCTAGTCCTCTCTGAATATTCCATACAATCCTATGTATATATATGAATATGTATACATATGAATATATATGCATATATGTATATATTTTATAAATAACACTTTAATAACTTTAAAATGATATATAAATGTTAGCTATAATCATTACTTTGACAAGAGAGATTAAGTATCATGGTTACAAAGCAATACATAGTAGAGCTAAGACTCAAATTCTAGTTCTTTAGTTCTAAATTCAACATTAACCACATTAGACTCAGAGAATTTCTGTTTGCCTGGCATTATAGCATTGCATCCAGTCTGCTCCACTTTTGCCTTTGGTTTGGTCCATAAATTTGTGAGATAGAGTATTTCCAGATAATCCAGATCATATAAAGATTTTCTTTTACTTCTCTAGAGAGCCACCCTAACAATCCAATTATTTCACACATTTATATGTGCGTAGAGATAAGTTTTTAAAATGAATAATAAGATAAAATTAAGACTCCTTTGTTTAATGAATGAACCTTGGGCTATATTTATACATTATAGGCAAAAATGAACCAGGGTTATATTGATTTGTGTCAGTCCAGTTTGTCAAGGTTTATCCACATAGTAAAGTTTTATATCTACATGCTAAAAATGTTGGTTTTCCCATTTGTGGAGAAAGTAGCTGATTTGCCCAATTGATTCATGCTATTGTGCAGTCATTTTCATAGATATACAGAATTTATTATTAAGATGTATTGCTTTTCAAGAGTGGAAAGCATAATATAGTACACTAGAAAATGCTTCATGAACATAGTAAGTATTTAATATCTGTTTTTTGAATGATGAGGAAATTGAGCCCCAAAGATCTGGCTTTCCTGACTCAGTTTAATAGTATTTCATCTTTCTATCCATGACAGAGAACATGCACCAGAGCATTTTGCCCTCTGACCCCAACTCTCCTCTTTGATGACTGACTCTCACAGAACTTTATTTTAGAGTAGTTCCAGCCATAATTCATTTTCTCCCTTCCAACCACCTTTTCCCCAACCTCCTTTACTCTGCCAGAAACAGAAGCCTCACTCTAGCCTTAGAACTCATACAATGAAAGTGTCCTCTACTTCCTCTGGCCTTACCCTCTTATTGAATAGCTCCACCCAGAATCTTTATTTAAGCAGTGCTCCCAGAACACCTATCTTTTCATTCCTCACCAAGTTACACTCTAGATGTTCTTTATTCCACTTCCTTTACTTGGAAACTTTGTCTTTCCCCCCATTTCAACTCCTTTTCAGCTTCATTTTTTTAAATATTGTCTTCTCCCATTAGAATATTAATCCTTTGAGTGTAAGAATTGTCTTTCTACTTGTATTCATATTCCCAGCACTTAGCTCATGCTTTGGAATATGCAAAGAACTTGGTGCAATGCTTGGAACATAATAAGCACTTAATAAATGCTTATTAACTGACTGACTGACCTCCTGACCAACTAATGCTCCTTCCCCATTCACCTATTCACTCTTTAGGTGAGAAATTACAAACCATGATCAAATCAACTATGACATTGTTCCTGACAGGGATGTACAACCATTTTGACTAAGTCTACTATATATTTATGTTACAAAACATCAATTGGGCCCGTTCTGCTGTTAGGCATTTTTTCTATACATCCTTAATAAACTCATTATTTCACTCACCATACCAGATCTTCCAAACATTTTCATTCCTCCTTAAACCTTCCATGGCTTTTCTTCTCCTCACTTTCTCAACTGATTACCTTGCTTCTATTTTACTGAAAGAATTGAGGCTTTTCAACATCTCATCACATATCCCACAGTTGCTTTAAGATATTACCTCCTCCTTCATCCTTGTCTAACATGAAGAGGTAGCCTCACTCTTTATTAAGATAAACTCCTTCATCTCCAGAAAGGATTTCATTTAATCTCTTCTCTTTCAGCAACTTGTTCCCTTTATCTACTCTACCCTATTAACTTGTCTTCAATTTCTTACTATCTATTGTCTATTTTATAATCCCTACATATATGCCAATGTGTCTCTCATCTTCCTTTTGTGACTAAACTTGAAAAAGGCCTTTTATAATAGGTGCCTTTAATTCATCTCCTCTCATCTTCTTCTTAACTCTGCAATTTGGCTTCTGACCCCATCATTCAACTAAAATTGCATTCTCCAATGTTACTAATGATCTCTTAATTGTAGATTCCAATGGCCTTTCCTTAATCATTATCTTTATTGACTTTTCTTCAGTCTTTAACATTGTCAATCACTGTCTTCTCTTTGCTACTCTTTTCTTTGTAGATTTTTCAAGATACTATCTCCTGGCTCTCCTCCTACTCACCTGACATTTTTAAGAAATCTTCTTGCTGGATTTTCATCCAGGTCATACAAGCTAATCATGGATGTTTCACAGGACTCCATCCTAGACTCTTTTCTATTTTCTCTATAGTATTTCACTTAGTGATTTCATCAGCTCCCAAGGATTCAATGATTATCTCTATGTTTATGATTCTCAAATCTGCTTATCTAACATTTATCTCTCTACTGATATAAAATATTTCCAAATGCTTACCATACATCTTAAACTATCTGTTTTGTTGACATTTAAAACTCAACATGTTCAAAAATGAACTCATCTTTTCCTCCAAAATTCACAAATATCCATTTCTAATAAGTGTAAAAGCACCCTCACAGTCCCTTAGCCTCACAATCCTAGACATTACCCTTGATTTCTCACTATCTTTTACCAAGCATATCCAATCTGTTGCCAAAACCTTCAATTTCATCTTTTCCATATCTCTCAAGTATTTCCCCTTCTCTCTTCTGACACTGACACCACCCTAGAATATCATTTCATGTCTAGACTATTGTAATTGTCCACTGGTTGGTAGACCTGTCATAAATCTCTTGTCATTTCAAACTAACCCTTATTTTGCCACCAAAATGACTTTCTTGAATATCAGATCTGACTACATACCCACTTATTCAATAAATTCAATGATTTCCTATTATTTCTTTGACAAAATATAAAATATTAGCTTCAAAGCTCTTCATCCCTCTTCATTTTAATTCTCTATCCATTCCTTTCCTTCAAAATTTAGTTCAGGTAGTACGTCTTCCATGAAGACTTTAGTGGCCTTTCCAGATGAGAGCAAATAGTGACCTCGCTTTTCTCAATTTTCTCAAAAATTTTGTAGCATTTTGACTAAACTCCTCCTTGGCACTTATCTTGAGCTCTCATTTTTATATCATAATTACTTGAATATATGTACAATTTTTTGACAATAGTATCTGTGTCCTATTTCTCATTTTAACCCTAATCACTATCATAGTGTCTCCTACAAATATGTATTAAATGTTTATTAAATGAATGAGTCTGTAAATAAATGAATGATGACAGAAAAATCCTATCTGAATAAAACCACATATAATCCTACTCTCCATCTGCAACCCAGCAATAGGCATATGATCTATGACATTTGAAGAAAAATGGACATATGATGTTAATAATTATCAAATCATTTTAATGGTATTCTCACATAGTACACATTCAAAATTCCAGGGCAATCATATCTACAGTTATAAAAGAGAAGGTACATATCTATGAATCCAGGGAACAAAATTTGACACCCTTGTGTAAACACCAGGGAAGTCTGCTCTTCCACATCCACGTCCCCAACTAACAATGCCAGTCAAAATCCATTTTCCGTCACTTTTCCTCTGACATGATAAGGGTCCACCCGAATCTCCCTACAATGAGATCATGACTGTGTCAGTCACATTTGCCCACTAGCAATTGTTAATTGTTTTATTAATATCTTAAAAGCATTTACTTCAAAAGTAATCTAGTTAAGGCATTATTCCTCTTGACTAGTACAGTTTTTTTGATGTGCCACTGAAATATTGAGAAGGAAAATGAACGTTTAAATGTCAGCTCACCTTTGTTTGTGACATTGATACAAGGTTTCATTCAACTGAAGATGCTTGATGTTTAGGAGATTTTAGTTTCCATTTCCTCAGTAATAAGACTCAGGTGGTTATGAATCTATGAATTGCTAACTCTGAGAGGCTTTTTTTTTTTGAGAGAATTAATTTACTATCATGAAATAGTGGATAGAGAACTGACCTCAAAACTAGAATAGCCTAGGGGCATTTTAGTGATATAGACAGCTCTCTGAGATTAGAAACTGTAGAGAAAATGTTGACCTGCATTAGTAGAGATATTCCCTAAATCAATGAAATCACAAATTCTATTCTTATTCTGGAGTGTTTGTTCTAGTATTGTTTCTTTGAATCGTAATTGCATTTGATTCTTTTTATGACAGTTGTTTACTGTAACTCTGTGGGATCCCAAGATTGTGAAAACTCAAAAATCAAACTTTTCATGATAGGATAAGGCAACTAATCTACTAAACAGCAACTATAAAGGAAAATTCATTGGACTAAAAGAAGGAAGTTCATTTTCCAGTCCCTAGTAACAATGGTTCCTCTTGCCCAAGTCACTTCAGACTTCTGAAACAGCTTACAATATATTAATAGTATATTATTAGTGTATATATATATATATATTAGTATATTATTAGTATATGTCTCAGAAAGTAGAGTGTATATGTGCAAAAATGTTTTTTTGAAGTCAAGGAACTGAAAACTGAGTGAATGCCTATCATTTGGGGAACAATTGAATAAATTATAGAATTTGATTGTTCTATAAGAAATGATCAGCAGAATGATACACGAACTAATGCAAAGTGAAGTGAATAGAACCAAGAGAATATTGTACACAGCAACAACAAGATTATGTGACATTTTGAGATAGAGAGACTTTGATTACTTACTTTGCAAGCATCTCTCTTCCCAGACATTACACCTGCACAAAGCATCCGGGCAGTAATAATTCCATATGTAGAAACACATACAGTTTGGTCAATGAGCTCGACTTCAGCTTGCTGCAGAATTGTGGAACCTTTGCTATCTAAGAAAAAAAAGAAGATGAAAAATAGAAGATAGGAATAAGATACACACACACACACACACATACACACACATCTCTCTCTTTTTTCACCTCACTTATTGACCTAAAAGTTCAGATGGCAGCTAAGTGGTCCAGTGAATAGTAGGCTAGAGGTGAAGTCAGGAAGGCTGAATTAAAATCTGACCTCAGATACTAATTAAACTTGAGCAAGTCCCTTAACCCTGCCTCAAACAACTGGAGAAGAAAATGACAAACCACTCCAGTATCTTTGTCACAAAAATTCTATGGACAATATGGTCCATAGGGTCATGAAGAGTTAGACACAACTGAATAACTGGAAAAAAAAGTTAATTAGGGTCCATGAATATCCTCTTGTAACTATGGTTTAGACTTGGGAGCATATACTAAGCATGGAATTGATGGAAATGGAAGAGAATTCAGGGGCAGAAATTTGAGGTTTTGTTTTTAAGATGACATATAAGTGCTTTGTTGGTGATAGTGTTGTAGTCATCTTCTACTTTATGATTCCATTTGGGGTTCTCTTGGCAAAGATATGGAGGGGTTTGTCATTTGGTTCTCCAGCTCATTTTACAAATGAGGAAACTGAGGCAAGGAGGGTTAAGGGACTTAGCCAGGGTCACACAGCTAGTAAGTGTCTGAGGCCAAATTTGAATTGAGGTCTTCCTGATTCCAGGGCCAGCACTCTATCCACTGTTTCATCTAGCTACCTTTTGTCTCAATTTAGCAAGTGGAGAAACTGAACCCTGTTTGTTGTCTCCTCCATTATACTGAGCTCCTTAAAAGCAGATATTTTGTTTTGCCTTTCTTTGTATCCTGGCATTTAGCACAGTGTAGGTGCTCAATAAAAAAAAAAAGGCAAAAAAAGAACATAAAAAACTGGGTAGATCAGGGAAGTGACATGATTAGATATGTGTCTTAAGAAAATTAATTTGGTAACTATATGAAGGATGAATTAGAGAATAGAGATTAGAAACAGGTCTGTCTATTAAGAGTCTCTTGCTATATTCTAGACAAGATCAGATAAAAGTAGAATGTCTGGAACATTCTATCTCCTCTGCTCCAATTATTGACTTGACTGACTTGACCTCCCAATTAAAATCTCATGGTCTACAGGAAGCCTTCCCTAATCCCTCGAAATTCTAGTGCTTTCCTTTTCTTGATTATTTCCTACTTATTCTGTACATAACTTGCTTTGTGTATATTTATTGACATGTTGTTTTCTGCCATTAAGTTGGAAGATTATTGAGGGAAGGCATTGTCTTTTGCCACTTTTTGTATCCCTAGTACTTAGTACAGTGCCTAGAACATCATAGGAGTTTAATAATAACATAGTAGCAGTTTGTTGAATTTATTGAATGTGAATAGAGAGGAGATGAACATTAGAGATAGACAGGAATGATCAAACTTGATCACTGATTGAATATAGGGGTATAAAGAAGAGAGAAGAGTCAAGAATTTCTCTGAAGTTGTGAAGCTGGCTGACTGGGAAGAGACTGGTGTTCTTCAAAGAAGCAGAGAGATTTGGCAAATAGGTTGGTTAAGGAAGATTATGAATGCCATTGTGGATTTATTGATGTTGAGATGCTAGTGAATGAATATTCAACAGGTAGCAGACAATGAATGATGTAATTCAGCAGAGATTGGGATTGGCTATTGAAATTTAGAAGTTATCAGTGTAAAGATGATAAATGAACCAAGAACATAACCAAAACAGAAATTAGAGAGAAGATAACTCAGGACAGAAACTTGTATGAACTTCAATTTTAAGGAAGAGAGATGATTATTTATAAAAGTAGACAGAGAATGATCAGACAGGTAGAAGGTAATGTGAAGCAAAAGACAGAATGTGACAACCACAGTCAGGAAGACCAGCATTCCAACCTCACCATACATAAATATTAATTGTGTGACCCCCGCCAAACAAGTCATTTCATGTATTTTAAGCTCTGTTATCATCTGTAAAGGAGGTATACCTACAACATCTACCCCCACAGGACTATTGCATGATAAGAGATGATATACTGCATATCCAGTATTTTGCAAACCTTAATATATTATATAAATAAATGTCAATTATTATAATTCTTGGTAGAAACCAGAAAAGATTATGCCCCAAAAGCCAGGGAAGGAAAGATCATCCAAGAGAAAGGGTACATTACAGTTTCAGAAGCTCAAGACTGAGAAAAGGCCTTTGGATGTAATAGACCATTGATCACTCCAGAGAGAGCAGTTTCAATTGAGTTATAGGTTTCAAAAGCTAGATTACAAGGGAGTGAAAGAGTATATTGGAAGAATAAAAAGTTTTCTATGCAGTTAGCAGTGAGGACTCAGTAGAGATTAGATACACAAATTTGGATGTGATCAAAGTGTCATTTTCATATGAATTTAGGATAAAGATTTAGAACTTAAAGGGACCAAAGAGGCTGCTTAGGAGTCCAAACCTTATCTTACAAATGAGAAATTGAGGGCAAAAAAGTCATAACTTGCCCAAAGTCATATTGCCAGTTTCTAATATGAAATTTGAGCCTGAATCTCAACTCCAAGTCTAGCACTCCCCTTCAACTACACTACAGCAGTATTGTACAGCATGCAATAACAGAGAAGGTACATGGTTGGCACTTAAGAAATGTTCTGTCTATTTATCTATATCTGTCTGTCCGTCTATGTATCTGTCTGTATGTCTGTCCATCTGTCTACCTGTCTATTTGTCTGTGTATCTATCTGTGTGTCTAATCTATCTGTCTATCTAGATATGTATCTACTGTCCATCTATCTGTCTGTCTGTCTGTGTATCTGTCCATCTATCTGTCTGTCTTTCTGTCCATCTGTTTATCTATTTGTCATCTGTGTGTCAATCTGTCCATCTGCCTATGTATCTATCAGTCTAATTGTCTTGTCTATCTATCTATCTATTTATCTAATCTAATCTAGAAGCAACCCAGAATTGAGGACTGAGAAAACAGAAGTAAGGAGTTAAAGATTCAAGGGTAAAAAAGATCATGTTTAACTACAAGTCAGAAGTGTAAAGAAAAGATTTCATGGGCATGAAAATTCAGGAAGAGAGAGATAAGTAAAAGGAGTTAAGGTGGTTTGTGATGATGGAGAATAAGTTTAGGAGGATTGAATTGATAATTAAATTATGAAATCGGGGCAGGCACACCCGGTTTTTTGGATGCTTACCAGGAAAGACTACAATTGACAGCAGGAAACAGGCAGCAATTACATTTTAATAAGGCCAAGTCAAGTAGAAAAAATGATATGGAGGCAGGAAGGCAGATTGGGAACAAGGGAGTGGAATAGTGAAAGCACACAGAATGGGGAAGAGGATAAGGATGGGAAGAGGCAGAGAGTATCACCCACATAACCATAGATTAGAATTGGGGGGGGGCAGAAGTTTGAGATCTCATTTTTACAGCTTTTAGGGGAGAACAGACCAACTCCTACTTATGCCATGTTAGGGTAAGTTCATTAACTTACCTAAATCTTCTCTAAGTTATTGGTAAAACTTCAAAGTCATCTTCTCAATAATGTGGTGATTCAAGGTAATACCAATAGACTTAGGATGGAAAGTACCATCTACATCCAGAGAGAGAACTATGGAAATTGAATATAGTGTTTTCATCTTTTGTGTCTTTGTTTTGTTTTGTTTTTCTTTCTCATGTTTTTCCTCATTAGGTCTGATTTTTCTTACACAAGACAAATATGGAAATACATTTAAAAGAATTGCATGCATTTAATCTATATCAATTACTTGTGATCTTGGGGAGTGAAGAAGTAAGGGAAGGAAGGAGAAAAATTTGGAACACAAAATTCAAAAATGAAAGTTGAAAACTATCTTTGCATATATTTGAAAAAGTAAAATATTATTGAAAAATCTTTTTAAAAAAGAATCCTTCCAATTCTTAAAAACAAACCCCCAAAACCTTAAAAGTCATTCTGCTGGTCTGGAGATATAGTTTACATATCATTTAACCAGAAGTTTTAACAAATAGCATCTAGATGGCTTGCTCTGATACAGCACATATTATTAGGATATGAATTTTAGTTGATATATGATTCAATTTTTAAATTATGCTCTTTTGATCTTTGGGGTGGTTTGTACATGACTGCCAGATTCTCCTTTGTGAATCTCATTTCTTGCTAAAACTTATTGACTAGAAGAAGAGGGAATGGTCAGGGGGATCAGAACAAGAGACAATTTTAACACGATGAATAAAGGAGAAGAGAGAAGAGATAAATTATAATGAGAGAAAGAATATCAGAGCTGATCAGGGAGGTAGGAGTTATGCAAGATGACAATATCTACTATATAATCATCATTGTGGGAGGCAGAAATGGAATAGAAATGTAGGTCATGGGATTTGAGTAGGCTGATGAACTGGGAGACTAAAGTATTTGAAGGGCTATCAGTGTGCATATTAGATCACACTGCTCAGGGTCCTGAAGGAGATCTGCTATGGGAAGGCAATGAATGAATGTTTCCTCACCTGCTTCATTCCTTCGTCCCCATCCTGTTATCCAGCACTTCTGTCCACTGTGTACTTTCTGACCAATGGGAGGAATACATATTGGCTGAATTAACTGCTTCATGGTTTCAGGCCAAGCAGTGCTCAGCTGCAGCAGGGCAATATCATAGTCAAAGGTTTGGCTATTGTAGTACTCATGAATCACAATTCTTCTCACTGGAGAGACAAACTTGGCATTACCTTGTATATTCATCCCTAAGTGAGCAGTCCACGGTCGGGGATCAGATAACCTGGTGGAAAAGGAGCAGGGTACAAGGACATTAATTTCTAGAAGCATAAACAAATACCATGTAGGGTATTGAGGACAATGTAAAAATGAAGCCCAAAGGATGGTATACTAGAAATTGTTATTTCTACTGATATTGGATAAGGAATAAGATATCTTAGTGCCTCACTATCCCTGTTCATAAAATGGTGGCAATGATAACTGTGCTGTATCCTTACTTTCTTGACAAAAGGAAAAAAATGAGACATTTATGTCAATACTTTAATAAGTCAAGGATCTAATCCATGTGGTGACTCTTTTCCATGATGCAGACCACATCCTAAGGCAGTTGAATAAGACTAGATCCCTTCTCCCAGAAAGAAGTAGAGAGAGACAGTTGGAATAACTGAACAACATAATAAGTGAACCAAAGCAATTTTACCAACTCCTGTTATACTAGCTTATACAAGCTTCATACATTCAAAGTCTTCTAAAGTCTATTGGATACAACCATAAAGGTTTTTTGTTTTGTTTTGGTTTGATTTGGTTTGGGTTTTTTGTAATTTCTCTTTTCTCCTTCTTTCATTACACAAAACATCACAGGCTCCAACATTAAGAATATACTCAGATGAGTTTGTAAATCATTAGTAGTTATATCCTGCTCTTTGAGATGTATCTCTTTGTTCTCCATTGAGCTTCCTATTCTTCAGATACTATGATATTTTACAATTCATCGCCATATAACACCACTTTAAAAGTCCGAAAAACGGCTTGGAATTCTAAAGGTTGTATAATGTCACAAAATGCAATCTACTCCACATTTTTTCCTCTTTAATGTTGGTTCTGGCTAATTATCTGTCTGTAGTGTCTCTTAATGACAGCTGTTGTGAAAATAATTTTGATACTCCTATTAAATTAATCAGTATTTATTCAATTCATTATGATTTATTGGTACCCGTGATTGTAAGATTAAATGGGATAGAGTTACATAGGTAGGAATTAATCAATCCTCTATATACTGACGTTGATATCCACATATTAATGATTATATTACTTTTAATTGATAGATTACATTGACTTATAGTTTGATATTTTGGCCTGTACTAACCTGTGTTAGGGATAAACATAAAAACTTGCTGTTCTTTCCTGATTCCTATGAATGTGCTAGGAGAGCTGCTATGTTTTATAAAACCAGTTTCCACTTTTACTTTATTCTTTTGTGCCTAATGTTCACAAAATGTTGGTGAAAAGTCTCAGAATCCTGTTGCCTAGTCACTGACTAAACATACATAATTGATACCTGTGGAAAACCTAATGACTCAGCTTTCGTGATTAAGGAACATTTCCCTTTGGCTAATCATGTGGATTTCCCCTTTTGGTAGAGACCAAAGAATTGTAATACCTCAATCCATTTTTGGCACCCCTTCAGTTGCTGTAATAGAAGCTATAATAGATCCCAAGCCCTAGGATAGAGGGATCCTTGATTGCAGGGGAGAATTTTGGATATAATTTCTTTTCCCCCCTCTTCTTTTAAATGTCCCCCCTCATTTAATAGTATATATATTTTCCAATTACATGTAAAGATAGTTTTCAACATTTACTTTCATAAGATTTTGAGTTCAAAAGTTTTCTCCTTCCCCTCTGCAGGACAACAAACAATCTGATAGTGGTTACATATGTACAACGATATTAAAAACAATTTCATATTAGTTGTGTTGTGAAAGAATAATCTGAAGGAAAAGGAGAAAAAAGAAACTGCAAGAAATAAAAAAGTGCAAATAGTATGATTTGATCTGCATTCAGACCCCATAGTTCTTTCTCTGGATGTGGATAGCATTTTCCATCATGAGCCTTTTGTAATTGTTTTGGATCATTGTATTTCTGAGAAGTGTTAAATCTATCATAGTTGATCATTACACAATGTTGCTGTTACTGTGTACAATGTTCTCCTGGTTGTACTCACTTCAATCAGCATCAGTTCATATAAGTCTTTCCACATTTTTTCTGACTTCTGTCTGCTCATCATTTTTTTTCCACACAGTAGTATTTCATTACATTTGTATACCTCAACTTGTTCAGCCATTTCCCAAATGATGAAAGAATTGATGAAAGAATACAAAAAGAGCTACCATAATTAGATGAAATTTCTTAAACATTACCAATTTCCCTAATAAATTGAAACTTCTTCAAGTCCTGCCTAAGTTTCTCTTAGTTATAGATTGGAATTTGGGTTCCACAATGTACTGGTGGACTAATTTAATAGAGTGGTGCTATCCCACCACATGTCACAATCTGGACAAAAGGCATTTTTCATCCATTTGATTTTTCGATGTAGATTGTTATGCTAAACTATTTTGCATAGTCAGGGATCTTACTGAAGAAGTTCCATAACACATATTGTTGGCACAATATAATCTGTAACCAGAAGCACCAGAACCCCATTTCACTTAGGCTCTCTGTATAAGACATCCTTCCTGACAATGGCAAACACCTTTGGCAAACTTTCATGCTCTTGTATGAATTGTGATAATAATCATTCAACAAAAACACCTTTGCAGCTAGATCTGTCAAGGAATATGGTATGATTTTAATGTGTATGGGAACATTTTGTTGGAAAAAACCCTAATGTGTGTGTTTTGTTCTATCAAATCAAATTATATCTACATTCAGCTACATAGAGATATATATGAATCATATTTAGGAAGTTAAGCACCTCCAGCGTATGGGATTTCTGAGCCTTTTTCATTGTTGCTCATCTACTTTTAGTGTCCTCCTGATTCACTATAACTTATAAGAAACTATAGTAAGTGTAGTAGTCACACTCTGATAAATTGTCTTGGCAGATAGTCTAAACCAGGCTAAGGGTAATTGACAGACTCAAACCCAGAGGTGAGTTAGGGGGATGTCTTATCCCCAGCACATGAAGATTTTTTGTGGTAGAATGGGTAGATTCTACCCATTTGTTCAAATGGCCAGGAAAGCGGCTAAAGTAGGCTCTATGGAAAGCTTAAAACTTAGTTCAGGTGTCAAAATTGCCAAAGTCAGCTACTGCATTCCAGGCCATCTCCAGTCATCCTGATTTTTATCTTGCCATTGGATTCAGAAAGAGAAAGTAAGACTAATATCTCTGTGCAACTCTGCCTTACTTTAAATCTATTTCATACACAAAAAAGACATTACCTATACTATCATTGGTCCTCTTCTAAAATTAAAGACAAACTATATATATATATATATATATGTATACATATATATACATACACATCTATGTATATATGTATGCATGCATGTATAACTAACACTCATTCATCAAGGTCTTGTATTTTTTGTACCTTTCAGTCAACTGTGAAGATGAGACAACATGCAAGGAAAATCAAAGAATCACAGAATCTCAGAGTTGGGCAGGATGTTAAAAGTCATTTAATCCATTTCAAACCTGAGGAGGAAATTTTCATGGCTACTCAGTATTAATTATGATCCAACTTTCATTTGAAAATATTCAGTGATGGGGCAGCTAGGTGGCACAGTGGTTAGAGCACCAGTCCTGAAGTCAGGAAGACCTGAGTTCAAATCTGGTCTCAGACACTTCCTAGCTGTGTGACCCTGGGCAAGTCACTTAACCCCAACTGCCTCAGCAAAAAGCAAAAAAAAAAAAAAAGAAAATATTCAGTGATGGGGAAGTCAATATCTCCTAAACTAGTCTATTCCAATTTGGACAGTTATTTTTTAAGCACTCTTCTTTATTTTTATTTTATTTTCAATAGTATTTTATTTTTCCATATACATATAAAGATAGTTTTCAACATTCATTTTTATTAAGACTTTTTGGTCCAAATTTTTCTCCTTCCCTCTCTTGCCTCCCCTCCCCAAGACAGCAAGCAATCTGAAATAAGTTAAATATATACAATCTGGATGGTTAATGTTAGAAAGTTTGTCTTTAAGGTAAATAAAAAAAAATCTCTTCCCTTTGTTGTCCAAGCAAAACAAATCTTATCCTTTTACCTAATAGCCCTTCAAACACTTGAAACCAGCTCTATCTCTCTATATACCTTGCTTCCCCAGATTTAATATGCTCATTTCCTTTAACTGATCATTTTATGGCAGGGTTTTAAATGCTCTCATAAAGTCAGATGATCCCCTCTATATACACTGCAGCTTGTAATGAAAATTTCCATAAGTATTCACAAGAAATATGTCCTATGACAGAAGAGATACAGTTTAGAATTTTGGCTTCTACTATGAATTCATAACTTCCTTAAGATATTTTTTTAAAAAGTGGTATCATCTCATTGGTCATTCACATGAAATGCTATCATTCTTCCCATTCATTCTGTCAAGTTGTTTTGTGGTAATAAACAGAAATAGTTGGAGTAGATGTTTTCAGGGTCTTTGGCCCTGTTTGTGATCAAGGGATACTGAGAGCTAAAGTACAGGCATTATTATATTTTTAAGTAGGAATGTTTAAAAGGCAGTGCAAGGTGGTGAAAAAAAAACACAGAACTAGGAATTAGACTAAGAATTCAAGTATGCCAGTCTTTATAGATCTCACTTTGTAAAACAGTAATCACTGTTCTGAAGCCAGAATCATCTTTTTTGTGCCAAGGAGTGGAAATTTTTTATCAGATCCTACTGAATCCTATTTCTGAAGACACATGTTTTGAGCAAGTAAGTCATTGAATCACCTTAAGTGAAGTGTATAAGACAGCCATGGACACCATCTTAGTAGCCTCACTATAGATGTTGTTAAAAAAAAAAAAAAAGCATTTAGAACTTTGGGAAGTATTTAGTACAGTTTTGTTTCTACCCTTCCCTTTTTTCAATCTGACTTATTATTTCATAAATATGGGGAACTCCTGATATAAAACTTCTCTCCAATATTACAGATCAGAAACTTGAATGTAACTAATTTCCCTAAAGAGTTGCCTGGAGCCTTCTGAGAAGCTAACAGTCTTGCCGATGATAACTGATAAAAATTACTAGTGTCTTCCATGCCTTGCCCTATTAATAAATATTTGCTAAAAAAGTCAGCAAAAATGCCTACACAAACCAAAAATATATGATTAATCATTTACTTAACAAACTGGCAGGCATCTGGTTAGAAGATATGACAGTAAGAAGTTATTTGAGGGAAACTTGAGGTTTAAAAAAAAATGAACTATTACACAGAAAGTGACTTCTTTCAAAATAAATAAAGATTATAATTACACAGGTTATCTGCATGACTCCTGATACTATTCTACCAGGACATAAGGTACATGTCAAAGACCCCTTTGGAAATCTGGTGAAGCCTGTAGAATGTTTTCAAATGTATGAAATAAAATACATAGGAGTAAAAAAAAAAAAGTTAATTAAAAAAAGATGCAATTTTTCCCTCATCCAAATTCATGGCATCTTAAAATCTTTCCAGTAACCAATTGGGCATCTGGACTTCAGCTAAGAACTCTGTACTAGGACAATAAATATTTAGGGCTTTGTTGTTTGTTTGGAGACTGAGCTTCCTATCTCTCTCAAGCTGGAAATGTAGTAACCTCAGCTCCACTACTAATTGGCATGGCAGCTTTTGACCTGCTCTTTGCTCACCCTTTCGTAGGTAGTCTGATGGCCCTCCACTCCCAGGGGATCAATGATGACAGACTTAACACCCAATCAAATTTAGCCCTACTACAATTCAAAGTTCCTACACTCAAGTGATCTTCCAGCCCCTACTTCTCTCATTATAGACTACAGGTGTCCACCATCATATCTGAGCATTAACATATTATTAATTTTGGTTGGAAATCCTCTTCCTGAGAAAACTATTCCTATTTGTTTAGGGCATTGATAAGGTGTTGAGTAGCTGGGTACAGTTGGCAGAGGAAGATTGAAGCATTGATGGAATTGCTCTCTGAAGCCTCCTAGTCCCACCCTCAATGGAAGAGGGAATAGCTTTATCTTGCTATGTCTGGTCAGAAATCCTAGTTATGTCAAACCCTGAGGTTAAATTTCCCCTATAAATCTGTCTGTGGCTCATTCCATCTTTGTTGCACCCCATTGGGTCAGTCTACCATGGCACTTAGGATCATGGTGTCTTTTCCCTCACCCCTCTCCCATGCCATGAGGTATTTCTCCTCTCACCCTATCATGTCTCTATTCTTCTCTCCTTCTGATAGCTAATTAACTCTTTTAGAAGGCTAAATCCCTTTCAAATTTTAGCTTACCAAGCAAAGGTATACCCCAACCTTGTGGTATGTTCCATTTCTCCTGGTTAATTTTAAGTTCCACTAAGGAACTTACCTTTTCCATCATTAATTGTTAAAACTCCCTTCCTTGCTAACAAGCTCTCCCAAATCTATTTCATATTTACTATTCCCAGTGCCTATTACATATCTTCATTTTGTCAGAAATCTCTTCTCCTAAATAAACCTACCTTTCATCAAAAAGAATGGCCATTGTGAATTCTTCACATGACTGAACGCCAACCTTTGGTGCCTACACCAATCTCATCTTTTAGGCTGAAACCCAAACACATCATTTGGGACTAACAATTGCTCTCCTAAATCATATCTTTTGGCCCTGACCCTATCAAGATGATCATTTACTTAGAAAATCCTATGGAATCAGTAAAGAAACTAATTAAAACAAGAGTTTCAGTAAAGTAGCAGGTTAGAAAATAAACACACATAAATCAACTTCAGAACAATTAAGTGGCTTAGTAGATAGAGCCTGGGATCAAATCTGGGCTCAGACATTTACTAGCTGTGTGACCCTGGGCAAGTCACTTAACCCTGTTTGCTTCAGTTTCTTATGTGTAAAATAAGCTGAAGATGAAAATGGCAAACTGTTGCAATATCTTTGTAACAACAAAGCATAACAAATGGGGTCACAAAGAGTCGACAGGGCTGAAACAACTAAAGAACAAAGACAACTACAAATCAATATCATTTCCATCTAGCAGAAACAAAATCTGAGGAAGTTCCATTCAAAATAACTATGAAAGTTTTCTGGGAGTCAACTTACTATAGCACATTATTTACCTTGTATAGATACAACCTGTTCCTTAAAGAAACAAAGAATAACTTAAATAGTTGGGTTCACATTAATTGCTCATGACCAGGCCATTTCAACATGATGAACTTAATAAAGATCAGTGTATAAGTGTTGGGACACAGGGGCTGGAATCTGGGCTAATGAGTGTCCTGAGTGACTCAAAAGAATTTGCAGGCTTAAACCCATCTCTAAATCAAGAAGCAAAGATTTTCTTATAATGTAATTGGCAATAAGTTCCAAAATGGAGTTACTGAAGAAGTGCAGGACCTGAACAGGCGCTTTTGCTAGAAAAGGTGAGAGAAAACCTGGTGCTATTTTGGGATTTCACTATTATTACTCATTAGAGCCGGATGTCACTGATTTGCTAATTTTTTGTTTTGGGTTTGAAGGTAAGGTATGTAAGGCATCTCACCTTACTATTGTTACTCATTATAGCTGACTATTAAAATGTAAACTAAGGTAAGATAATTCTTTAATTGGCTGAAACCTAACCAAGAAATGTAAACTAGGAAAACAATCTAAAAGCAGAAATATATACAAACACATCACAAGTTTAGTGTTAAGCCAATTTAATGCAAAAAGCTAGACACAACAATAATAAAATTCATTTGGAAAAATAAAAGTTCCCCACAAAAAAGCTAATGCAATCCTGGGTTGCATTCAGAAAAGCATATTATCCCAAATGAGAGATGTGATAGATCTACCATACTTTTCTCAGCTATTGACACTCAAAATATTGGATTTCATTCTGCACACTAGATTTTAGGGAGAATATTGATAACCCAGGGAACATTCAAAGGAAGATGACTAAAATGGTGAAGGGACTTAAAATCATTTCATAAGACAATCATTAAAAAAAAAAAAAAAAACTGGGGATAGCTATGTGGTGCAAATACTACCCTTGGAGTCAGAAAGGACTTTAGTTCAAATCCTATTTCAGATAGTTACTAACTGTATGATAAAAGAGAAAAGAAGGAAAACCTTCAAATATTTAAAAGGCTGGATAGTGGAAGAGGTATTTAACTTGTTTGGCTTGGACCCAGAGGGCATAATTATGCTTGGTAGTTGAAAAGCCAATTTGGTCTTGATAAAAGGTTAAAAGAAAAAAAAAATCTTAAAAAAATAATGAAAGTAAAAGTAAGGTACTCTCCTGTTATTAATTGGCTGGATGATGCATTTGAGGGGATTTGAAAAGGAAAGTTTTATTCAAATATGGACTAAATTAAGTGATTTCTGAGTCCCTTCCAAATCTGAGATTCTAAAATTCTTATAACTGAGAAGTAAAGGCAGCCAGCATTGCCCCAGCAGCTTAGGAAGAACTTTCTGTCTTACCTGCTTCCTTGAAAACAGTGGGCTGCAGAGAGAAGCCACTCCGTGGAGATGACTGAGGCACCACAGTAAGCAGACCCAACAAAATGGAGGCTGACTTGCCATGGCCACCCACCTTCCAGAGTATCAGAACCACCAATGATGCGGTGGAGAATAAAGGAGGAAGTTCTGCTACAACCTTCAATAATAAAGAGAAATGAAATCAAGTTTGTTCTGGAATTGGAACTTTACCACTGCTATAAACTAGCTTCCTGCTTCTTCCAGAGGAGAATGAACTTTTGGTTTTTCCCTGAAAATGGTACTATCCAAATTTCTTCTCCTTAGCACACTTCTACACATATTCTTTGTACACAAATTATATTCCATTTAGATGGGACAGGGTTGGGGAACAGAAAGAGGGGAGCAAAAATAAGTTTAGAGAGAACTATCTGGGGAAGAACCTGTTGACTGGAGCTGGCCAAATGACAAGAGAAACCTGAAGAGTTTTGGAGTGGATGGATAGGAAGTCAAGATAAGATCCAAATAGAACAAAAGTAATATAACAGTTTCAAAATTGAGATCATTGTAACCTGGAGGGGAATGGGAGTGGAGAAGAAGATATGTAACCACAAAGTAATTATTAAAATACCACAAGGAGATTGCTATTATAAACAATGTTTACTCTAGAGGTGGGAATTATACTTAACAAGAATTCACAAAAGGTTTTATGCAGCTCTGTTAAGTTTCTAGAATGATAATTGATGAATGTACACATGCAGGATGCTCCAAAATCTTAGTACAATTCTAAGCCATTGAAGTTTATATAATTGTAGTCATAGACCTTGAACTGGAACAGATCTCAGAAACTTCTCATCTAACTTTCTCAATCTATATTTGAAGAAATGGAGACCAAGGAAAGTTAAGTGATTTTCAAAGTCACATGAGTAATAAGTATGAAGAGTATGTGGCTGTACAACAAATGAACCTAGATATGCACAAATATATACATACATTTATATGTTTTGTGTATATTGTGTGTATAATGTTGGTGACTACAGATGCCACTTTTGGGGTAACAGCTACGTAATGAGGTTAGCATACATATGCATATATGCATGTAAATGCATATATTCAGATACATATCTTATATGTATTATAAACACAGTGGGAACACACAAAAATATATGTATATGTGTATATGTATTCAACTCTGTGTAGGTATTACCCCAAGAGTGGTATCTGTAGGCACAGGTGTCCATGTATGTACATATATATATATGTATATGTATACATATATATATGTATGCATATATAATATATATGTGTGCATGTTTATATGCATTTATATACTGTAAAAAGAGAAATCACATTAAATACATTTATATGCATGCAAAGTACATTGTGTATATGAGTACATTATTATTGCTAATTATTACATTATTATTATTACATTTATAGTCACTATTTCTTAGCTGTTAACTCAACATTGGTTAATGAACATATCTAGGAAGGAAGAAGAAAAGGGAATCCATTCAATGTGATTTGCAATGCCTACATATTGTATGGAATTAACTGAATGAAGACACTTTCATGAGAATATAGGCTTAAACTATAATTGTGACTGGAGACTTTATTTATTTATTTATTTATTTTTGTATAGCTTCATTTTTTTATTAAAGCTTTTTATTTGCAAAACATATGTATGAGTAATTTTTCAACCTTGACCCTTACAAAGCTTTCCATTACAAATCGCCCCCCCCATCCCCATCCCTCCAGATGGCAGGAAGTTTACTTCATGTTAGAGACTTTATAATAACAAATAGAACTATAGCTAAAAAGTTGCAAGTCTTTGTCCCCTCCTATTTTCCACCACTCTTAATTAGCATTTAAGTACTTTTTTTAATAGGTGATGATGGCTTTGAATTCTGTGTCTGCTTCTATAGCAGTTCTCTAGGGAAATTTAAATTAAGAGTTATTATTTTGTTTGTGGGTTAGATATTTTCTATTAGAATTTCTATTAGAATTTTCTATTAGAATTAGAATCTAGACTCTCCAAATAATGGAAGGCCAGCCTGAAGGGATGGGATCTCCCCAGGGTGGCTGCTTTGGAGGCTTCCTCTTCAGGGATCTATTTAATCTTGTGTTTCACCATTTATGCCTTGCATTTCTTTGCTGACAAACACTTTGTCAGATGGAAGATGCCCTTTCTCCTGAGATTGCAATAAACCTCTTTTTGCCTTTTCTTTCTCTTGAGAGTCTCTGATTGTTTTTGTGGGTGTTACTGTCCCATATAATATGAAGCATTAGACAGCATAAGCTCATGAAATAGTATTTATTAATGGCTGTAATCAAGACAAAAGTCACTTTATACTTCTATTTACAAAAATTTTTCTTTTCTTTTTTTTTTATATTTGTTCTGGGATTCTTTCATATTTTCTCTCAATAAAAATCAGATTTTCTCCCTTTTCTTGCTTGCCACATAGAGATAGGCATTTAAAATTGTCACACTGGGAAGCCTAGCTTAGATGGAAATTAAAATTTTAAATAAAATAAGTTGAAGAAATAAAGTCATTGAAGAGAAAATCCTATTTTGTACTTACTGCAGCCTTTCTCATCACTTCCATCTGGGCAGTCTACTGTTCCATCACATTTAGCATTTTGTTTTCTAAAGCAAACATCATTGCCACACTTAAAAGTTCGGTTGTTGCATGGAATTCCTAAAAGAAAACCGAAGGAGAAGCTTATTCTATTGTTACCTCACCAGGGAATGATAAGCATGAGTCACTCAGTGTATTTTTGCCAAATTCATTCTGCTGCAGGGAAAAAAAAAAAAAAAGGAAAGTGGAAATGAAATGATCTCACAGTATCACCTCTCAGGCCTCATTTAAAGACAGTGATTCGGTTATAGGAGACCTTGAGAAATAAATGATGTTTAGTTTGATGATTTCTCCAAGCAGTCTATGTATGATAAAAAGCATTTGGGAATGAAGAACCTAGGTTCATATTATTGTTTTGAAGGAAAAGTAAAATATCACATTTACATAATGCTTTACAAAGCATTTTACAGCTATTGTATTTTCTCAAAAACTCTATGTGGTGGGTGATATAATTGTCCCCATTTTAAAGATGGGGAAATTGAGGTTCAGAGAAGTGATTTGCCCAGGATCACATAGCTATTAAATTTTTGTGGCAGATTTCAAATTCCTGATTCTAAGTCCGCCTCTCCATCTGCTACAGTGTAACACTTGATAACCCTTAAATAATAAATAAATAAATAAAGCATACAGTCTGAAGTAATCATTAAAATCACTTGCTTCTTATCAGAGGCAAACCAATAGAAATGAGATTTTTGGAAAACAGTAGGACATTTAGTTCTGGTGAGGCTAGGGCATATAGTGCCTTATACCATTGTCACAGGTAGGAGGAGAGGTCTTGTCAGTCAAATGACTTCAAAGCCTTAGTTTTCTTACATCTCTGAGCCACAAGAAAAGGAAAATGATAAATAACATTGCATACACATGTCCCCAGAAAAAGATTTAGGGAAAGGTCTGCAGAAATGGATGCAGAGTGAAGATTCCTTACGCTGAGTGCAGTTCTGTTCATCTTGGCCATCTTCACAGTCCCTAAAGCCATCACAGACCAGGGGGGCCTGTGATTTGAAGTCACTGACATTACAAGCAGGCCTGAGCATGCCTGGAATAAAAAAGGAGAAAACAAACTTATGAGTCTGAGTCAGTGTTTGGAGGCTTTGGTGAGGAGAAATGCCAGATTAAGGCATTTAAGGCATTAAAACTACACAGTAGAGATGCAAACTTTCTAAAATTTAAAAAATCCTCAGCCTATCGCTCCAAAAAGCGTTCACTCCGGCCCCCATGAGGGCCAACTTAAGTGAAGGCTGCTAAACTATAGATACATAGTTTGTGGGGGAGAAATTAAATAATGGGTGTCCATTCTTAAGTGTGTCTTACTTAAAAAAAAAAAAGAAAAGAAAAGAAAAGAAAAGAAAAAAAAAAGGAAATTATTCTGGATTCATAGATGGTAGAATAAACATTTACCTTAGTACTCCCATTCTAGTAATACTTCCAGGAAGTTGCTTTGAACAGACAATGTCTTTTGTATTCAAAACAGTGTCTACTCTGTTCCTAGCAGCCAAGTTAAGTGAGTAGGCACTTTGGGAAACTGAATTCTTTTAGGCATTCAATACAATGCATGGTGAGTCATCTTTGGTGTCCTGTAATGTTTCCATCATATTTATCTGTTCCCATGTCTTAACAGATTTCATTCAATAAATATTTATTAAGTATCTATGATGTGCCAGCAGCTGTGCTAAGATCTCAGAATGCAAATTTAAGAGAGTGAGACAGAGACACAGAGAGACAGACAGAGATAGAGACACATACAGAGAGACAGAGAAACAGAGAGACAGACACAGAGAGACAAAGATAGAGATAGACAGCCCCTGGGTTGGAAGTACTCAGTGTGGTCCCTAGAGTAGAAACCACCTGAGCTGCTAGTGGAAAATGGAAAGTCCCCTTGAAAGTTCTGAGCCTTTGGGAGGAGTCTATTTCTCTACCCTCTAGCTAGTCCATCACGGAGGTGAGGCAATTGAAGGAGTTGAGAAAGCACTGAGTATTGAAACAGATCTCTTTTGAATGTGTCACCTACAATCCTTAAAGATTTCATTCAACTTCTGCTTTATTCCCACAGGAGGACAAATGCTCACTTAGTGAATGGAAAAAACAGCAATAGTTGTAGAAGTGATAATGACATAATTCACAATAAAACATTACAGCAATAACACAAAAGAAGGTGTGTACCTCATCACTAGAATGCAATCAGTAATGCAAATTTAGACCAATTCATTAGATGATTATTTAGACTAAAATAATCAACATTGTATATATGTATTAGCATGTTGGATCATATAAATTGATTTTAATTTTTCTACATGGCATGTGTTATACAGAAAGACACCTAAGTCCAAATAATGTTTATTTATGGTATGTGGAGCAGAGGGTCTAAATCTCTGATTTTCTTTTCTCAGGGTATACTCCCTCTACAAAAGCAGATTTTTCTCTCTTCTGAAAATTGTAGGGGCAGCTAGGTGGTGCAGTGGATAGGGCACCAGCCCTGAAGTCAGGAGGACCTGAGTTCCAATCTAGCCTCAGACACTTAACACTCCCTAGCTGTGTGACCATGGGCAAGTCACATAACCCCAATTGCCTCAGCAAAAAGCAAAAAAAAAAAAAGAAAGAAAAGAAAAGAAAGAAAAGAAGAGAAAAAAGAAAATTATAATCACTGAGAGATTGTGATTTGGTAGCCTTACCTAGATGACTTGTGTCAGTTAAATTTGAACCCGTCTTCCTGATTCTGAATAATTCAATAAACATATATTAACCAATAAACAACAATTCAATAAACATCATGCAATTGCTGCTTCTCCACTATGTTAATGAAGGAAAATAACAGCAAGCTATTGTAATTATATGCAAACTCAACATCTAGAGCATTTGGGAAAGGATGGAATCAACATTAATTTATGAATTAGTTTCTCAAGATTTCTCCCTTAAACCATAAAATATAATATTGCCAGCCAAAAAAATACCAAGATATGAAACCATTCCTAAAAGAGGGGAATTTCTGGTTGTTTTTTTCAATGTGTTCTAATGGGTATCTTTCATTTATAAAATTGAGTCTTTCCTCAATGAGAATATATGCAGAGTTCAGTGTTTTAAAGCTTTGGGGTGAAAGAGAGAATACAGTCCCTCTAACTTTTCTACCCACAATCTCCCACTCTCTTGACATCTATGTGGGCTTTCCTGGGCCATTTTTCTTTGGTAAAAGAATTAGTCTTCCTCTGTCCTCCTGCTTTTATGAAATGAGCAAACTGAGCTCCAATTGTAGGGCTTGCAGAACTGGGTGAGTCAATGAGAAAATAAAAGTAGATATGTAAGAGGTCAGCAGCAATGAACAACCCAGGAGAAAGAGGCCTGTTGAGGAAAGGGCAAAGGGAAGAGCTGGTGCAAAGTGATGTGTGTAAAGGGCTGAACAGGAAGAGGACCAGGCAGGAAGTCAGAAACTGAGTTTGAGTATCACTGTGAAATGTGGCTAAAAGATAATAGTCTATGGCAAAAAATACAAGATAATATATTCAAGGAGTTTTTTGTTGAAATGAATCAGGTTGAAAACCTAGATACCAACCACAATAAAGTTCATCACTTTCATCAAAGCAGTCATTGCTTCCATCACAGCGCTGAGCCTGGGGAACACAGAAGCCAGTGGAACATCTGAAATAATTTGCTGGACAAGCTAGAGTAAAAAGAAGGGAGAGAAGTGAAGCATATTCCTAAGTAGTGTAAGATCATATAAGTCAAAATGCTCAAAAGAACATTGTCAAAATAATTATTTCCATTTGCACAGCATGCTATATATACATGTTGTTGTTGCCTTGCATTTAGTTTTCTTTCTCATTTTTTTTTCCTTTTTGGTCTGATCTTTCTTGTGCAGCATATTTGTGGAAATATATGTAGAGTAATTGCATATATTTAACATGAATTAGATTGCTTGCCAACTGAGGAAGAGAGTGGAGGAAAGGGAGGGAAAAATTAGAACACAGTGTTTTGTAGGGGTGAATGTCAAAGATTATCTATCTATCTATCTATCTATATATTTTTGAAAATAAAAAGCTTTAATTAAAAAAAAACACAAAAAACCCTAAGTTCAACCTAATTGTACACTAAAAATTCATCACTAGATCAAGACTTTAGAAATAAATTTTAGTGGATTGGCAATTAATTTGGGACTTTAATTCCATTCAATACAATATCACAAACTATACTACATCAAGAATCTATTAGGGATAACTATTAACTATGTGGTTCAGTAGATAGAGTATTGGCCCTGAAGTTAAGAGGACCTGAGTTCAAATCCAACCTCATACGCTTATTAGATGTGTGACTGGGCAAGAAATCCTGTTTGCTTACAAACAAACAAACAAAAAACTATTAAGCACTTGGGAGACTGGAGTGTGTATATGTGCTGGAGTAGTTGTAGAAAGTTCAAGCAATTTTTTGGTAAGTCTCTCTAAAATCCATTGTATAGTTTCCTTTCTGATTGCCTTTAAAAATATGCTGAACTTTAAAAACTTAATTGAAAATATTATGGGAAAAAAAACAGGAATCTATTAGGTACCTACTATGTTCAAGAAAATGTTCTGGTCCCTGGAGATACAAAAGCAAAGCTGTCAAAACACTTTCTATTTTTGAGAAGCTTTCATTTTATAGGAATGGTTTCCTAGTGGGTTAATAAACTGAGCTGGGCCTCAAGGATGAAAAGCATTTCAACAGGCAGAGATAAGGAGGGAATGCATTCCACACACGGAGCTGAGTAGTACACTTCAATACTGAAGAATTTTCAGGGTGTTATTATTATTCTATCTATTAAGAATAACAAGAAGTAATTAATTGATTGTAAAACATCACCAGGGTGAATTACCTATGATGTAAAGATAATAAGTAAACAATAAATATTTAGTAATTTTTAAAATACTATTTTAAAAAACTAAAATGTTAACTACGTAACATGTATTAAAATTCAATATTTACTATTTAAACTCTACAATGTTGGCCATTGCAGTAGAAATTCCATTTCATTATGTTTTTTTTTTTTCCTGAGGCAATTGGGGTTATGTGACTTGCCCAGGGTCACACAGCTAGGAAGTATCTGAGACCAAATTTGAACTCAGATCCTCCTGACTTCAGGGCTGGTGCTCTAACCATTGCGCCACCTAGCTGCCCTTCATTATGTTATTAAGGTTTTAAAAATAGACTAGAGGTAGTGAGTGTATCCTGGTGGATAAAGAGAGGACCTTGAAGCCTCTGACATACACTGAGTTAAACCCTCAGCCCACCAGGAAGCCCATGACAGAACCAGATTATAATGTAAGTAAGAAATATTTAACAAAATAAACAGAAAATACCAGTTAGATGGTACAGTGAATAGAGCACCTGGCCTGGAGGCAGGAAGCTCTGAAATCAAATCCAGCCACAGGCACTCATTAGCTGTGTGATCCTGGAACAAAGTCACTTAACCCTGTTTGCCTCTGTTTCCTCATCTGTAAAATGGAGATACATTGGGAAAGGAAATGACAATCTACTCCTGTACCCTTGCCAAGAAAACCCCACTATGGACTAGGAGATCTGATAGGGTCAAATGAACAACTTAAGAACAAAATAAAAATAAACAAAAATAAGTAATGATAAGATTCAAATTCAAAAAATAAATAATATTACTTAAAAAAAAAAAAAAACCTAAGTCAGTATGCCACCTGCA
This sequence comes from Myrmecobius fasciatus, assembly GCA_023553655.1. Lineage (NCBI taxonomy): Eukaryota > Metazoa > Chordata > Mammalia > Dasyuromorphia > Myrmecobiidae > Myrmecobius > Myrmecobius fasciatus. The sequence continues at coordinate 254,253 of JAJPUD010000967.1, forward strand.
GGGATCCTTTTATAGGGATGAATGTATTCTCTTTGTATTTGATACCATACTGCACTCAGCAAATCTCTAGGTCTCAACTTGTAGGAAAGCCCAGGCCTGGAATAGTAGAGATTTTCCTTACCTGATGTAGCTCCCTATGCTAAGGAAACCATAGATCCAGTTGTCCCCATCCCATCCCCATCCCTTTCAGCATATTGCACCATGGATAACCACCAGCTCAAAGGATCAAATTTGCAAGGGACTCAAAGAGAAATGGAAAACAACCTGGTTGGGTTGGAATAGACTGTAATACTTTAAAGACAATAATTTGTATTCAGTAAGTCATAAAATATTATTAATTAGTAAGAGTGAAAATTATAGGATAGCTCAACTGCTACACTAGTACCCAGAAAAGATCCAGGGAGTGACCTTTAAGACAATGAATATATTTTCTGTGGAGGAGGATGGATGAAAAAGCATCTATAGATTACAAGTGGATCAATCAAGGGTGGGAGGGAAAAGATCCCATTCTTACGTTGACTGATGTTGTAACTACCATATTCCACCAAAAGCGGTTTGTCTGAAAGTCTTGAGCTGCACTGAAGCTGAATGTGAACTACAGAGCTGGCTATTCGGAAAATTGTCTGGTGATCAATGTAAGAGCCACAGTACCTGAGGAGAAAAGAATGATAAAGGGGAAAGACAAAGGAGAGAGATAACCAGATCAGATTCTAGGGTCAGATCAGATTTAGTCTCTCCTGAACTCCTGCAGTAGCCTCTCAATTGGTTCCCCTGTATCAATTCTTTCCCCTTCTCCAATCCATTCTCCCCACTGCTTCCAAACTGATTTTCCTAATGGATAAGTCTGTTCCTGTAACTCCCCTATGGCCTGTTTGATCAAATATGAAGAAAATTCAAAGCTCTTTAAACCCAGCCCCAACCAACCAGATTGAAAATCTAATTATGCATTCCTCCCATTCCAAGGTCCAAACAAACTTACTTTCTAGCTGTTCTTCACAAGTTAGATCATATCTCATCTTTCACTCTGCACTGGTTCCCCTACTCCCGACCCCCTTCATTGGTATTGAAATGAATTGGAATTCATTTCCTCCTCAAAACCACGTCATAGAATTCTTCTTTTCAAAATTCTACTCAAGGATCACCTTCTGCTAAAAAGACTTTCTAGCTCCTCTTCAGCTGCTAGCTTTCTTTCCCACATCCTATACATCCCTGACATTTATTTTTCATGTGCTTTGCTTATGTAAGAGTTGGCTTTTCCACAGCCTGTGAGCTTCTTGGAGGCTGGTACTGCTTTATTCTTTAGGTCAGATCAAGTATATACTTTAGATTCACCCAGATGATGGAGTTCAGATACAACAGTCTGAACCTAAAACTCAAACTTTATTCATTTTCAGTCATGTAGTACACAAACATTCAAGGGCCTACTTTCCTTTGCTTCCAGGTGATTAGTACTGCCATAGAAGACTGGGAATTTTTCCTTTTGTTTCTCTCAACTAATACTTGTAATAAATACTTGTAGATTGATTGTTTGAAAATATACTGGGTTCTATGGGTCAAACTTTGGTGTAATTAAGTTCACTTACATTTTGGACACTGCTGTCCTTCATATTCTTCTTGTTGAAAATAATGTCTTTTTTTTTTCCTGAGTAGTATAGTAGAAAGAATACTAGATTTAGAATTAGAGGACATGAGTTCAAATTTCAGCCCTGTGTGTATGGGAGCCAGTTACTTCTCTGGGCTTCAGTTTTCAGATTTATAAAATGATATTATTGGACAAAAGATCTCTAAGGTAACTTTCAGCTCTAAGTTTGTTTGTTTGTTTGTTTTAATATTTTGAGTACACAGAATTAATTTAAATTCTCCATGGTTCAGTTTCTTTCCCTGTAATATAGGAACTGGATCTATGACTTTTTTGTCACATGGAAAAGTATAAATACAAGTCATCACATTCTTCTTAGCAAATTGTCCAGAGCCCTTAAAGGTTAAGTAATAATTGACATATGGCAGAGGCCTTGAACCCAGGTCTTCCAGATCCCCAAACCTCTCTATCCACTATCTCATGCTGCTTCTCCAAAATAAAAAGCACTGACTAGTAACAAACAAAACAAAACAAAACAAAACAAAATGGAGGCAATCAGGATTAAGTGAAATACCCAGGATCAATAATAATCAGTAGTAAACTTCTGAAAGCAGATTTGAAATCAAATAATTTTGTGTCCAAGGCTGATGCTCTATCCACTATAGGTACCACCTAACTTTCCCAAAAGCACTTTCTACTGAGTAGCTATTCAATTAACCTAGTCATAAGGGAATAGGGAGAACTAGAGTAATAGGAGCCCTTCAGTACTCCTGAAATATCATTTGATCTATTTATTTTAACTTCTTTCTCTATGTTCCCTTTTACTAGAATTGACTAAATTTGTTTTCCTTGTTCAATCCAACCTCCTGTGGCCATACTAGCCAACTGTGAAACTGTCAAAGGAAAGGTAACAATGAAGAAGAAGTAGCAAAGATAATTAAAATCCAGAAGCTGGCATTGGGCCAAGCTAATTGAGAAGCAACTAATATCAACAATCCTCCTTGGAGGAATGTAGAGCAAGAATTCATTGTAACAGATCATCTGTGCATCAAATTCACACAGAGGTGGTGGTTGTTTTGTCCTTTGAAGATCATGGCATCAGGGAGGAGATGCCATGAAGTGCAAATGAAATGGATTGAAGTGAGGGAGGTGTGCCAGGTCACCTGATTCACTTTCCCTTCCAGAGCCATCTGGGTCCAGTGGCCAGATCAGGACACTGGAGATGGCCCTGGATGCAGTGGGAGACCTTGGCCTAAGGTCTTCAACAGGTCTCAGTTTAACTGAGGTTGCACCCATTTAGTAATTAAGGTTAAATAACAATTAAAATAAAGTATCTTAAGTATCTACTCTGTGTCAGGTATGATACTAAGAGCAGGGATTACAAAGAAAGGTAAAAGACAGGCTCTGCTTTAGAGGAAAAAGTCACAAAGAGGACTATGGGGACTGAATGTGGATCACAACATAGTATTTTCACTTTTTTGTTGTTGTTTGCTTGCATTTTTGCTTTCTTTCTCATTTTCCCCTTTTTGATCTGTTTTTTTTTCTAGTGTAGCATGATAATTGTGGAAATATGTATAGAAGAAATGCATGTGTTTAACATATATTGGATTACTTGCTATCTAGGGGAGGTATTGAGGGAGAGAGGAAAAATTTGGAACAAAAGGTTTTCCAAGATAAATGTTGAAAATTATCTGCATATATTTGGGGAAAAAACTATTATTAAAAAATTTAATGTAAATTAAATCATCTTATGGCCAACTAGTTGGTCAAGATACTCCTTATTTCATCCAATTTGTGACCCAGTTGACAAATCATTTTTGCTTATTTTAGGTAATATATCATATGTCAACAAATGAGATTTTGTATTTTACCATGTTTCTTTTGCATATTTGGATATCAAAGTCTATAAATACAAGATCCTGGGGGGAAAATCACATTTCAGATCTAAAGGAGAAAGAGGAGGAAGAGATTTTCGGTCCACTTCATTAGAGAGGACCATAGACCTTTAATAAAGTACCATTAGCTCAGAACTCTGCCTCAGTCTTTTTTATTATAATTTGAATTATTTTAATCCCTACATTATCAAGAGTCAGGACTCAAACAACTGAACAACAACAAAAAAACAGGGAGTGGAGTAGGGTGAAGGAAAACTGGAAATGTAGTGGAAACCAAGTTATAAAGGGTTTTGAAAATCCAACAAAAGATTTAATACTTGATGCAAGAGATAATAGGGAACCACTGGAGGAGTGAGAGTGACATGGTCAGACTTGTTGTTTTGGAAAATCACTTTGACTACTGAGAGGAGATGGACCAGAGAGAGAAGACTTGTGGCAGGGAGACCAATTAAGGGACTACCATAGTTCAGAGGTGAAGTGATGAAAGCTTGCTTTAAAAACCTGGTAGGGTCAGAGGAGACAAGATGGTTTGTGGGAAAATTATCACAGATAAATCTCAGAAACAGATAAGATATGGAAGATGGAAAAGAGTGAGGAGCTGAGGATAACTCCTATATTGTGAGCCTGAGGGACAAGGAAGATGGTGGTATCCTGGTATCCTAATAATACTTAAGCTGGAAGGGAGAGATTAAGTGTGCTAAGGGAGGAAAGAAATCATGATTTCTTGTAATTCAAAAATTCAAGTCCTGGGCAAAATTTCAAAGTAGGTAAAGTTTGTCTTTCATGTGATTTCTCTTCTCTTTCTGAGCTCTTCTCTCACATATCTGCAGGACTCGGTTTTTTGTTTTAAAAATGTTTTTTTAATGACTCACTGGCTCAGTATGCTCTTAGGGGAGAATATGGACATCCCAAGTTTCTGCTCTGCTGCTTTCATTCAGGATTTACACAATCCTAACAACAACATACCTTCCAAAATACCTCTCCTTTCTCTAGTAAATACTTGAAGAGTTCATTAAAGAATATCACAGCATTAATGGGACAACAGCAGGGTATAATGGAAAGAATACTGCATCTGGAACTTTAGGTACTGGGTTCAAATCTTGACCCTGTCAGTTGTGTGACCCTGAACAACTAATCAGATATCTATGGGTTTCATTGAGTAAAGTAAAATTGAGAACAATTTTACTTTATTGAAAAGAAGAAAGGATTTATTTAAACTAATCCCCTCTAAGGTATGAAAGACCAAGTCCACCCAGTCCATTTGCATTTCAAAAGGAAATGTTATTTAACTCAAAAGGCAGTCAGAATATGAAAAGTTTCCAGAGCTATCACAAGAAGAAATGAAATGAATTTAACGGTCTTGGAGAGATAAAAGTAAACCTTCAATTCAATAGACAGCAGACTACTCCACTAATGACTGAAAGAGGTCTTGCTGCAATTAGCAAACAAATATATATTCTGAACTGGAAAATAAGCAGGTAATTAAAAAAAAATCTCTGCTTGGAAAACACCACTGAACAAAGAGGTTCTTTCCCCCTCATAGGCCAGCTATTAAAGCATTTGATTTTAGGTGGATTATAAGGGAAAGGCTATTTTGTTTTTTATTTTGCATCTCCAGTTCCTGGTGCAGTTCCTTGAACATGATAGACAATTAATAAATAGTTCAACTGAATTTTACAAAGATGCCCCAAATTATTGCTAATTCCAAAGGTATAATCAAGGTAATATTCTATATCCAGTGAATGGGATAAACTGAATGAAGACTTCTCATAAGAATGTGGCCTGGACTATGCCCTAATTGTGACTTGAGACTTTGTAATAACAAGTTGAGCTGCAGCTAAAAGCTGCAGATGTTTGATTATCTTAGATAAATATTTTCCTCCTGTTCCCTGCCCCTTTCCCCACCTTTTCATTAGTATTAAGTAACTAATATGGTATAGAATGTGTTATTGACAGGTATCCTTTTTTTCTGGGGTACATATTTAGACTTTGGATAAAATAGAACTCCCCAGCCAATGAGAGAAAAGGTCAGAAGGGGTGTGGGGGCTTCTGAGGGTCTATATAATCCTGTGTTTTCAGCTTGTTCTTTGCACTAGTCCGTTGACACCTTGTCTGTTGGGAGTTGCCCTTTCGCAGAGAGGGTAATAAATCCTTTTTTTGCTTTTTGCCTTGAGAGTCTCTGATTTTAATTTGAGTAAGGGTCACAGTCCCACACATCCTGTATAGATTAAAGCAGTTGTGATCAGAGATCTAGAGTTGGAGGGGATATCAGAGACCATCTAGTCCCAGTCCTTCATCTTAGAGATGAGGAAATTGAAGTCTATGAAGGTTAGGTTGACTTGTTTAATATCACACAGGTGGAACTTTTAACTCATGTCTCCTGACCAAATGAGGCAATTAGGTAGCACCATAGAGAATAGAGTGCTGCACCTGAAGTCAGGAAGACTCATATGCTTGAGTAACCTTGTTTACCTCAATTCTTCCTTGGTAAAATGAGCTGGAGAAGGGAATGACACACCACTTTGCCAAGAAAAGAATGAAAAATGGAATGCCAAGTCTACCTGTTTCATTTAATACAAGAGATAACTGAAACCCATAGATATTTGATTAGTTGTTCAGGGTCACACAAGTGACAGGTCAGGATTTGAACCCAGTACCTAAAGTTCCAGATGCAATATTCTTTCTATTATACCCTGCTGTTGTCCCATTAATGCTGTGATATTCTTTAATGAACTCTTCAATAACAACTTTGCCTGAATTCAGTAGTGAAGAGCATCATTGCTGAAGTTCAGAACATTAGAACGTGAAGGTCTCTTCACTAAAAGGTCATTAGGACAAATAGTCATCCATTGTTTTAACTTTGAAGTTTAAACTTGGGTTAAAGTTATATTACCTTCTTAAAGAAATGTCAGAACCTATTTCTTTATCCATTTCTTCAAGCAAAGTACTTGGGTGCCCTTTTGCAACTAAGTCAACAAGAATTTATTAAATGCCTACAATTGCTAGGCCAAGGCAACTAAATGATTCTGTGGAGTCAAGAAGATTCAAGTTCAAATCCAGCCTTAGACAGTTACTAGTTGTGTGATCTTAGGCAAGTCTGTTTGCTTCGTTGTTATTTGTGCTTTGTTTTTATTTTATTTTTTTATTTTTAATCTGGTTAGGTGACTTGCCCAGGATGACGCAGTACTTAATGTTTGAGATTGGATTTGACCTAAGATCCTCTTGATGTGCCCTGAACTGGTGCTATATCCACTGTACCTTCTTACTATCTCTTATCTGACATCATTGGATGATATCTTGACTTGTGTGACAGATGGATTCCTGAACCCACTGGAGACAAAAATGGCAAACCATGCTATTACCCTTGCCAAGAAAACTCCATGGACAGTATTGGTGCACTATGGTCTTCTGGATCAAAAAAGCAAATAATCCCTGCTCTCAAAAAAGGTAGAAACACCTATTAAGCATCACTATGTTGTGCTAAGTGCTTTACAAATCTCTTATTTGTTCTTCAAAATAACTCTAAGAGGTAGTTTCTATTTTTATCCCTATTTATAGTTGAGGAAGCTGAGGCAGATAAAAGTTGTGACTTGTTCAGCATCACACAACCAGGCCTGAGGCTGAATCTAAACTAAATTTCTGACTCCAAGTTCAGCATTTTATCTACTATATTATCTAATTGCCTAGGGATTGAGGTAGATGGATAAATGGATGGATGGATAGATAGATAGATAGATAGATAGATAGATAGATAGATAGATAGATAGATAGATAGATAGAAAGAAACCAAGAAGAATACACACATATATGCACACAGATGTGCACACTTATATGTATATGTATATATGAACAAGAGTCGAAAAGTAGGGATGAAGAAAGAGAGCTTTCCATGCTTGGGCCAGAGTTAGGGACAATATGTGGAGTGGGGAGATAAAGTGTTCAAGGAACAGCAAGTTTACTGGTGTCTCTGGATTGCAGAGTACATGAAAGTGAGTAAAATATAAGCTTAATGGAAAGTTAGGAAGAGCTTAGGACATGAAGGATTATTGATGGTGGAATTCATCTCTTGTGGATGATGGCAACATCAAGGCTGTAGTGTGTAGCTGAAGTTGAGGGAAGAAATGATTGTCTTTCCTGGTAGGAAAAAAAACCCTTAAGTACATTCAAAATATGGGGTACTAGGAAATACTTGATCTAACTCAGGAAGTCAGGATAATCTGGCTTTCCCTTGTCTCTTTTGAAATACCCCCAACCTACACATTTTAAAAGCCAAACAGAGAAATTGATATTTGATCCAAGGCAATGGGGACCCATGGAAGTTGATTGGATAGGGAAATGGCACTGTCAGAGTTATACTTTAGGACCATCACTTTGACAGCTGAATGGAAGACAGACTGGAGTGGGGAGAAACTTAAGGCAAAAGAACCAACTAGCAGGCTGTTGTAATAGTCCAGGTTAGGATAAGGTAGTGTTAGAGGGGAAAAGGAAGCATATGGGAGAGAGATCACAAAGAGAGAAAGAAAAGGACTTGATAACTGATTGACTCTAAGGGAATAACAAATTAATGATGGCCCCTATTTTGCACTTTATCTACTATACCATCTACTTGCCTATGGATTGAGGTAGATGGATAGATGAATGGATGGATATATTGACAGAAAGATACATAGATTTTGCAAACCTTAATTACTAACTTGATGGTGTTACCCTCAATAGTAAGAAGGAAATTAGGAAGAGAAGAGGATTTGGGGTTTGGGGGGAAAGATAATGAAGATAAAAAAGACAATAGAAATAGCTAGTGGCTAAATGGGTAGGGTACTGAGTCTGGACTCAGGAAGATCTGAGTTCAAATCCAGCCTCAGACACTTTTTAATCTGTGTGATGCTGAGCAAGTCACCTAACTTCTGATTGAATGACAAAACGAGCCATTGGAGAGGGTTATGGCAAACCACTCCAGTATATTTAACAAGAAAACCCCAAGGACAAAGTGTTCATGGGATTATGAAGAGTCAGTATGTGATTGATCAAATGAATAATAACAAAAATAATGAGTTCAGTTTTGGATATGTTGAATCTATGTATTATCTAGTTTGAGATATCCAATAGATAACTGGCGATATGAGATTAAAGGTGAGGACAAAGGCTGGACAAACAGATCTGAGAATAAACTTCCTAAAGTTCATAGTTGAATCCATAAGAGTAAGTGAGGTCACCAAGTAAAATTACATGAGAGTAGAGAAGAGGATTCAGATCAGCACTTTGGAGAATACTTATAATAAACAATGTAAAATGGATGAAGATCCAGCAAAGGAGACTGAGAAAGACTGGTCAGACATATAAAAAGAGGATCTGGAGAGAGCCTAGTCCCAAAAACCTAGAGAAAAGAAATCAAAGAGAAAAAAGTGCTTAGAAGAGGTAATTGATCTCTAGATGTTTAGCCATAAATGAGAAGAGAGATATGGGGCAAGAGTTAAGGGAATGTTTGGATCAAATGAAGAGTTTTTGAGATTGAAGTAGGCATGAACCTATTTATAGGTTATAGGAAAGCATCCAGAGTTTGTTGTTACTGTTGTTGTTTGTCGTATTCTTAAAAAGAACCATAACATCAGGGAGGTGGTGCCATAACTTGCAAGGGAACTGGATTTGAGTGAGGGAAGGCTATGTAAAGTCCAAAGCCTCACTTTCCCTTCCACAGCCATATGGATCCAGTGGCAAGATATAGATCAAGACAATAGGAAATAGCCCTGAATGAAATGGGAGACCTTGGCCTTTTTAAGCTAAGGTCTTCAACAGATTCCCACTTTGACTGAGAATACATCCATTCAGTAGTTAAAGCTAGTAGCAATTGAGGCAAAGACTCTCCTCTTTCACCTAGTCCAAAAAAAAAGTCTAAATGAATGAATGAATGAATGGATCCAGGAGGGGAAGAACTCAGGGTTTCTGATCAAAGCAGAAATGAGTGCTATTTCCATTCAATCTGAATCAGTGGGGACCCAAACAACAACCAAATGGGGTTTGACCCAGGACCTATTGGTGGCCAGTGAGAATCAGATTGGTTTTAATTTAAAACATGGTCCTTAAGAAAGAAATCTAGCCAGTAAATCCCAAGATATCTTCGAAGGTTCAGAGGTGCAAAAGAGAAGCATCCAGTAGACAGGGAAAGATTATATATAAGGGAGAAAGTGAGCATGATAAAGGGGGCAATCTTCTAGTAGGAGAGCTGGAATAACTATGATCAAATAAAGGAATTTTAGAGTTCATGACTGTGGAAGCAGAACACTTGTGGATCATGACAAGATGAAAGAATGACCATCTACATGAGTTACTGGAGTGAGAAGAGAGGGAGAAATAGTCATAGGATATAAATGTCTTTTCTATGTCTAAAAAAGAAATTAAAATACAATTTAAAATATGAATTCTAAGAATTACTGAGTCTGGTGCAAGACAATCTAGATTTCCTTTGTCTCCTTTGAAATAGTCCCAATCTACATATTCTAGCCCAGTGGCATGGAGAACTCTATTAGATAACTGCTCTCAATCAGCAGTCATTCATATATCAGAGAAGATCATCTATGTAAAGAGTTTTGTAAAACTTAATGCACTTTATAAGTAATAACAAATAGCTACCTGTGACTTATATAGTACTAGGCTTGCAAATAATTATATATTATTTCATTTAACTTATCATTGTTGTTATTGTATGAAAATCACTTACATGTGTTCATTGATTTCCCACCATCCATGATCACAGCCTTTCACGTTCTTCTTGGCTATTGTGTAGTTATGAAATTTTAGTGCTATCCCTAGAGTCGGCAGGGGAGTCTGTGGAGGACAAACAGAACATTGGGAAATGTCTCTTTTGACTGGAGAATACATTCAGTTTTCCAGTGTTTCAATATTGCCCAAATGTCCCACAATACTTTGCTATCATCTTTCTGAGATGGCCCTTTGAGGAATGGAATATTATTTCCTGTTCCCATTGCTCTAACTTTTAGAAGACTTAGTAATAATACATATTTGGAATAGGTTTGCTTTTTCTTGCTTTCTTAAAAGGGTAGGGAGATAGGAGAGGTAAATGTAGAAAAAAGAAGAAACATATGTAGATATATAGATATACATGAAAAAAATTGAATTGAATTTCAAAAAATTGAAGATGCAGTAATAACTCATGTGGAATGATTATAAATAACAACTAAAAATGGATAGAACAAACCAAAAGAATGAGTCAATAACAATAGCATTGTGGAATTGCAGAAGACACACTGCTATGTGAATAAGAGGGGGTGGTCTCATCCTTGCTTTGCCTTAGTTATACTCACTTTTCTTGTTTTTCTCAATAGTATTTTGTTTCCCTAAATACATAGAAAGACAGTTTTCAACATTCATTTTTGCAAAACTTTGCATTTCAAAGTTTTCTTCTTAACTCTCTTACCTTCCCCTTCTGCAAGATAATAAGCAATCTGATATAAGCTAAACATGTGCAATCCTTTTAAACATATTTCCTTATTTGTGTTGTTTTACAAGGAAAATCAGATAAAAAGGAGAAAAAATCACAAGAAAGAAAAAGCAAACAAACAAAAAGCGGTAAAAAAACTATCTTTGATCCACATTCAGTCTCTATAGTTCTCTCTCTAAATTCAGATGGCATTTTCCATCCCAAGCCTATTGGAATTGGTTTGAATCACTGCATTGCTAAGAAGATCCAAATCCATCACAGTTGATCATTACATAACTTTGCTGTTACTGTGTACAATGTTCTCTTGGTTCTGCTCATTTCATTCAACATCAGTTTATATAAATCTCTCCAGGCCTTTCTGAAATCAGTCTCCTCATCATTTCCTATAGAATAATAATATTCCATTACTTTCATATACCATAATTTATTCAGCCATTTCTCAATTGATGGGCATCCACTCAATTTCCAGTTCCTTGCCACTACAAAAAAAGAGCAGCTACAAACATTTTTGCACATGTGAGTCCATTTCCCTCTTTTATGATCTCTTTGGAATATAGACCCAGTAGAGTCACATTCACTTTCAACCACATCACATTCAAGCTTCATCTCACTAAAGGAAAGAGAAAACAATGTTCTCTGAACTACTTCCTCAAATTCAACTGGAACCTAAAGGCTAAAAGTTTACTCAGTTACCTTGAAACAAGAAGCTTAATCTCCCTTCAAAGCTTAGTTTAGGTGCTACTTTCTCTGGGAGGCCTGCCCTGATCTTTTTGCATTGTTAACTCTCTCTTCTCATGTTGTATGTTCATGTCATATCTTCCTTGGAGAATGTAAGCTCCTTGAGGAAAGAAATTATTTTTGTTTGTATCCCCAGAACCTAGTATTTATGGATTTTTTGTTTGCTTGTTTTTAAAATTTATTTCTTTATTTTAAATGCACATTGCTTTATGAATCGTGTTGGGAGAGAAAAATCAGAACAAAAAAACATGGGAGAGAGGGGGAAAAAAAACGAAGAAAGAAGTGAGCATAGCATGTGTTGATTTACATTCAATCTCCATAATTCTTTCTCTGGATGCAGATTGCATTTTACATTCAAAGTCTATTGAGATTGCCTTGAATATGGATTTTTGTTGAAGTTAATTTATAATGAAATGATTATTTCTCTCTCATATTGATAAAAAAAAAAGTATTGAGTTAAAACAAAGGTTTTTCCCTTCCTATTTCCTTTCTCAAAAATCATTTCCTGTAGTTTAACTAGCCAGTCTTTGAAAGTCAGGGATGATAATGAGATGAAATCTTGGGCAAAATGAGGAAAACTTAAATCCAGTTAAAAGATAAAGAAATTCTAGTTTAAGTAAATTAGTGGATTCTGGCCTTGTGTTTTAGTCAGATAAGTATAATGATGAGATGGGATGATTATATAAGTTTCTTTGTCCAAGAAGAGTGATCAGAGTCACTTTTTACAAACCATAATTAGAATAAGCCCACCTCTCATTATAATGTTAGTGCTCTGATTACTTGTTGACAAATCAGAGTTAATTTCCACTTTCAGGAACCCTTATTTTTGAAGGGCTTCAGTGAGTTCCATGAAAGGGCTTTGGTTTAGGAGAGATAGCTAAATTACCATCCTTTTTATTAATTACTTTCTAGAATATTTAACAGCATGATTAATTACCCAGAACCTATTACTTTCTAACTTTTTATATTACACAATATACTCCTTCCAGAGTAAGGGTCAATCAATCATTCTGTCATTTGATCAAGAGAAATCATGATGGATTTGGAATCAAAATACTTAGGTTTAAATACCAATTCTGCTGTTTGCTACATAAATGTACTTGGTCAAGATAAAACCTCTCTGTATCTCAATTTCCTCATCTAAAATGAAGAAATGAAACTAATTACATCTAAGGTCCCTTCCAACTCTAAATCTATGATTCAAAGAATAATTCCCCTATTTCAATGTTCTTTTATATTCTATGAGAGATTAAAAAGTCTAAAATGTGGCTCCTGCCCTCAAGGGATTTAGAACTAGTAGGGAAAAATAGAATACATATTTACTGGAAATCTAAACCTAAAAAGTTAATAAGACTTATGCTTAGCCTTTAATTTTAAAATATCCTAATTTTCTTACCTTCTCCCAATATATAAAATCACAGAATCTGTTATAATGGCCTTACAAGGCTTTTCGTCCAATTTCCCACACAGTTTGTTATAACATGAAATGAACAACTTGCAACTGGTCAATCTCTACTTGAAGAAAGCCTATGAAGAGAACCCAAAGTAACCTATTTCATTTTTGAATGAAAATAACCATCATGGAAGGACACCTGGGTGGTACAGTGAGTTGAGTATTAGGCCAGAAGTCAAAAAGTCTCTTTTTCTGTAGTTCAAATCTGAGCTTGGACACTGCCTAGCTGTGTGACCTTGGGCCAATCACTTATCCCTGTTTGCCTCAGTTTCCTCATCTGTAAAATGAGTTGGAGAAGAAAATAACAAACTACTTTGGTATTTCTACAAAAAAAAACACCTCAAATGGGATCATGATAAATTGTGCATGATTGAAACAACTAAACAACAACAAATGCCAGGGAAGCTATGTCATGTATTTCATCAAAAACTCCTATCTGTAATTTCTACTCATCATTAAGTTCTCTGGGATTGAGCAGAACAAGTTTCATTTTTCTTCCATATGACAAGCCCTGTAAAATACTTGAAGAGAGCTGTTCCATAATCGATCAATTCCCATAATAATCATACCTAATATTTTACATAAAGTGACCAAGAAAACTCCAAATGGAGTCATGAAGTCAGACATGACTAAAATACTAAACAATATTAACCTTTGACTCCAGACCTCTTACTTATTCTTGGGTACCACACTAATTGTCATCCTTATTCAGTGTTTTCAATCACTATATTGGGATTCCTAGGTTCTGGGTGAGGAGGTTGAGGCTTGGAATCTGGATTCTAGGATAAACTGGCTTTCAAGGAAGGTGAGAAGAAGGTCCTTTATTAAGAAGAAATCTTGGATAGGGAGATGGGAAAGGAAGATTTAGGATGAGGGAAGAAGGGCAGAAGAAAAGGTACCCATGATTATTACAGGCCTAGCCTCTCTACCCTCACCAAAAAAAAAAAAAAATAACAGAAGTATGGGACAAGGTATGCAAAAATCCTTATGTATAGGTTAAACTGAGTGAAGAACTGTCATGGGAATATGGCTTTGAGACTTTATAATAACAAATTGAGCTATAGTTAAAAAAAAAAAAAGCATCAGATATTCCATTGTCTTGGATGAGCATTTCCCATCACTTCTTAATTAGCATTTAAGTACTTCTTTGATGATGGCTTTGGGAATTCAGGTAACAGAACTCTTTTATCCAAAAATATCTGCTTGCATGGCAGTTTTCTAGGGAAATTTGAATTGTGTTTTTTATTTACTAATATTCTTGTGTTTCTGGAATAGAATTCCGTGTTTGGAATGTTGGGGGGTGGAACTTATGATCTATTTAATCTTGTGTTTTGCAGTGGGTGCTTTGTATTCCTTTACTGACAACACCTTGTTTGTCAGGAGTTGCCCTTTCTCGAGAGATTGTAATAAATCCCTTTTTGCCTTTTTTTTTTTTTTAACCTCAAGAGTCTCTGATTTTAATTTGGGTAAGGAACATTGTCCCACACACTTATCTCATGTGAGCTTCTCCAGAAACCTGAATAATGTGAACTATAGGTATTGTTACTCATTTAACACATAAGGAAATTGAACCTCAGAGGAGTTTAGTAAGTTATCTGAGGGAGGATTCCAATCCAGATGTACCTTAACTTTACAATAACATTGCCCTATGTTTATGTAAACATGCTATTATTTTTTTTGGGGGGGGCAAGATACTAGACTGGTTTGCTATTTCCTTCTTCAGCTTATTTTACAGATGAGGAAAATGGGATAAAGTGACTTGCTCAATGTTACATTGTAAGCGTCTGAGGCTAGATTTGAACTCAGGAAGACTCAGCTGCTTGATTTCAGGACCTTGGCACTCTATCCACTGCAACTACTAGCTGCCCCTTCACATTCAATTAGAGGGAGACAATATATCTACTGTAGGGGATGTTGGTGGCAGGACATTTGGAAAGGCCTGGTGATCCTTAGCAGCAAAGTAAGAGAATAATGGCAGGTAAGTGGTGCAGCAGAAATGAGGGCATAAAATCAGAAAGAACTGAGTTTAAATTATGCTTTAGACATTAGAGGTGTGACCTTAATCTCTATATGCTCCTGTTTCCCTTACATCTAAAATGGGAGTAATGATAGGACCTATATCCCAAGGTTTGGGGGATAAAATGAGGTGCTGTTTGTAAAACATATTGAAAATCATAAAATATATAAATGTTTATTATTATCTTCTTTTGTGTCATTTCTTTATTTTATGCAATTTTTAATATATTTATTTAATATTTTATTTTCCCCAATTACATGTAAAAACAATTTTTAAACATTCATTTTAAAAATTTTTCAGTTAGAAATTCTCCCTTACTCTCTCACTGAGAAGGGAAGCAATTTAAAACTGGTTATTATGACATTTCTATTAATAAAACCATACAGTATTTGATGTTGAGCCACTTCACAGTGCCAAGGAAAGTGGCACTCTTTTTTTCCTGGAACTTAAATACATGTGTTTGCTGAATTGGGGGCTCCAGTGCTTGCTTCTGGAGGCATTCTCTAAGTAGGAGCTCTACAGGGATAGCTTGTCTGGCTAATTCTCTAGAGCAATGCTGAAGCTGGGCCAAGGGTCCAGAAGAGTGTGACTAATATTGAACTGCTGGGCCTACCTCCTCATTTGTATTCATTGATATAAACTGCTTATCATTTATACTTACCCTAAGGGCAATATTGCTTAGCCAGCTCTTTATACTTGATGAATGGTCTAAGTTTAAGGGAGTGCTTAAAAACAACAGTAAATTTAATTTTATCCACTTTTCCCTTGACACTTGAATTAGAGGCTATTTTTGTTTTTGGTCTCTGCTACCACCTAGTGGAAATATATGCATCTATAATAATGATAGCAGAAGGAACTAAACCAGTACAAACTTTGATGCTGAACATACAGCAATGTATAAGAGCAACTGGAAATTCAGAAGTATGGCAGAACCAACTCCAAAATAAAGATATGTGGAAACAAACAGAACTGTTTAGAAAAGGGTGACCTCAGGATCCCTGTGTGAATATTGTGATCCTACCTAATAGATTTAAAGGATTCGTCATTCAATCAGCAAGCATCTATTAAATTCCTATTATGTGCTCAGGGAAACAAAAAACAAATAAATCTCATAGCATCATTAAATTCATAAGATGTTAAAGCCAGACATTAATGTTCATCTTGTACATTGCCATTCTACAAAGGAGAAAAGTGAGATTTGGAGAATCCAAGTGACTTCAGTCACAATTAGAATTCATAATCTCCCAATCTCATCTTATTCCTCAGTTATATCTGACTAGTCCCTACTCCCTTATTTTCAGTTTTCCTGGGTAAAGGCATATGTTTGGTGTGATTATAATTCTGATACCTCCTATTTAAATTGGTCAGCATTTACTCAGTTTATTGTGATTTGTTGGATATCAGTGATTCTCTTAGTGAATTCGGCAGAATAGGATTAACTTTGAGATATTTATGTTAACAATGTTAAGATAAGACTTAGATATATTAAAGCTCCAAAACCTCTTATATCAGTGATATTGATATTATATATTAGTGATATTATAAATTATGTCAAAAGCATATGACTGTTATAGAGAATTTTATTACATTAGCCCTGGACCTTGTTATAGCAGCTTCATTACTTCTATCCCTATGAATCATTATCATGACTGCCTATTGACATCTCTTCTCCACCACCACTTCCTTAATGGCTTGGCTATTGTTCACCAAAACATGAGATGTTTGACTTGCTAGGAAAATCCTTACTTAGGTGGCAGGTGAAATACTTTTACTGGAGAAAAACCTGAAGTTAATAAATCAAAAGCATGCTGACAAAATGGTTATGATTGATGGACACACCCTTCAATCACAGAGTTTCTCCCTCTTCCAGTGGTAACCAATCAAGAAATTGTCTGCTTCATTCTATTTTTAGTGCTTTCTCACACATATAAAAGTAGCTAACACCCAAAGAGGAGGATCATTGATCATGAAGAAAATCTTGGATCCAAATGATTAGGGTCCCCTGGACTCCCTAATAAATTGAAAATGCTTGGAGTGCCTCAATATCCTTTTGTTGCACATTGGATTGGAATTGTGGGATCACATTGGGCAGAGAGGAAGGTGAGAATAAGTTTAAATATTGCAGGATCTCTCTAGTCTCCTCTTCCTTGAAGATGTTATGTTGTCTCCTAATCAAGAACCTAGATCCAGGAATTTTAAAAGAGTGAGACTGTACTCATCCCATCTGAAGTTTTTATCTCATCCTTTCTCCCATTGCCACCAAGTAAGAAATAGTACCAGATAATATTTGGGGAGGAGAAAATGTTGGATAGTGATCTCATTGCTTTAAAAAATTCACAATGAGGAAACACTTCCCAATGCAGAGTGATACCTTTTCTGAAATTAATTTTAAAGAATTGGCTGAGAGACCAGGAAATTAAATAATTGGCTCAGGGCCATGTGACCTATATATGTTAGAAGTAGCATATGAATCATCTTATTATTCCTAGAACAATACATGTTATTGCCTGACCCCACATATTTTCTGTACCTGTAATCTCTGTCCTGTCCTGGCTTTCCTGGCTTCCTTCAAATCCCAACTAAAATCCCACCTTCTACAGGAAGTCTTTCCTAATCCTTGTCAATTTGCATGCTTTCCCTTTTTTGATTATTCTCAATTTGTCTATTTATAGGTTTTCTTTTCATAGTTTTGTATGTTGTCTCCTTCTCAAGAGTAAAGATTGTCTTTTATCTTTTATTGCATCCCAGCTTTTAGCAAATTCCTGTACTTAGTAGGCTCTTAATAAATGTTTGTTGATTGACTGAACAAATCTATATCTTCTAAACTATGAGGTCAGCTGTTTACACTAATAAAAATATCTACTCAATGATAAGCCTTCCTCTGATAGTACAAACTAGACTCAGAATACTTATGCTTAAAAACAAAATGTCAAAACTGTTTCTTTTTAAGCATCTCCATCAAAGACCTCTTTTGATAGCTCATCTTGGAATAGTGATAATGCCAGATTTTAAAGGAACTTGGCTGCAGCTATACCAATTTTTTCCTATTTATATGGCATAACATTGTCAAACCATCAAGCTAACATTATCACCTGATACTGATATCTCAGTGATAATCATAAAATCATAGATTTAGACTTAGAAGAAATCTAAAGGCCAACTTGTCTAATCCCTCATTTACAGATATGGAAAGTGAAACCCAGTGATGTTGGCTTCCCCAAGGAAGAGGTGGAACTTGAATGCAGATCTTCTAACTTTAAATCACTATATTGCAATGGAGGCTTATCATCTTATCATAGAAGGGGCCAGCCCCGCCAATACCATAGCCCTATATAACTTCTGATACAGAGATGACATACTATTTGGACAAAAGAACTACTGATATTAAAGGTCATTTTTGAGACACAGAGACATCAGGGGAATGGAACCATTTGTTAGACCTCTCTGTCTCTCTCTCTCTGTCTCTCTCTCTCTCCCTCTCTCTCTCTCTCTCTCTATATATATATATATATGTATGTATGTATATATATATATATATATATATATATATATATATATATATATATCTTAACCAAGGAATATGAGGAAATCAGCTTATCAACTCCTTTGTCAACTTCCACCCTGAAAAGCTATCAGAAAAGATTTAATCATAGACTTGCCTCTTGCCAAGGAATATAATGTCATAGTTCAAAGTAAGTATCAGGTGGTAGGTACTTTGACCATGATGGCCCATTTCTTTTCCCCTTGATGAACTTCCTATAACCAAAATTACTGACCTAACCCTAAAATAAATGTCTTGTCTTCCATCAATGTCACCTCTAAAGAGGTCTGTTTCACTTTTGGCCTATGTTCACAAATCTATAGATAAAGAATTACTTTTTCCATGAGATATTAGGTCTGTTCTTTAAAGACATAATAAAACATTAGATTTTAATTAAATGATCTCTGCCTAAAGCAGGCTGAGTCAATCCTAGGTCATCAAATCTGCAGAGGAGCTTGGTTCCTAGAACATGAGTTACAGGATCACAGGACTTAAAATTTAGAGGGTCCTTAGAGAACATTTAGCCAAACCACATTAAGGTACAGCTGAGGAAACTGAAACCCAGAAAGAAGATTTGTTCAAGGTCACAAAGTCTCCTGAAAAATGCAAGGTCTTGAGAAAGCTGAAAGCAAATTAGTAAAATAAAGAGAACCCAATCTATTCTCTTTAGATCTATTTTGTAGCCACAATTTTTTTTTATTCAGTCTCCTGTCTTGCTCTGTAGAAGGGAAAGAATAACATAAAATGTTTGGTCCAATAGATAAATGAAGATGGAAAGACCTGAGTTAAAATCCTGTCTCAGACTGAACTTAATCATCAAATCACTTCATCTCTTGGGCCTGAATTTCTTCATCTTTAAAATGAGAGGGACTGGATTCAATGGCCTCTAAGATCCTTCAAGCTCCAAATCTAGGACACTATAATCTTACTTATGTCTAGTCATTTGCATTATAGTGTACTTTAAATCTACAATAATAGAGTGCTTTCTCCACAGTAATATTAGGCAGATGGTATATTTTTATGCACATTTCTTAGGTTAGGAAATTGAGTCCAGAGATATCGAGTGATTTGCCTTGAGAAGAAAGGAAATAAGCATTTATTAATTACCTAATATAATTAAGTTCTTTACAAATATGTCATTTGATCTTCACATCAGTTGTGGAAGTAGGTGCTATTATTGTCCCTGTTTTATTGTTGAGGAAACTGAGATAGATAGAAATTAAGCAATTTGCCCAGCACCACACAATTAGTAAGTGTCTGAGACTGTATTTGAACTTAGGTCTATTCTGAATCCTGACCTATAATTCTATCCATGGAGCCATCGACTTGCTTGTATGAGAGGGTCATGTAGTCAATAATGAAGCCAGGAGTTGAATGAATAAGGCTTTTTGACTTAAAATATTGTATGATTTCCAATATATTGTGATGTTTTACTTTGTCAATTGTTGAGGCAGCTAAGTGGCAGAGTAGATAGAGTACTGAATCTGAAGTCAGGAAGCTCAGTTCAAATTCAACATCAGACACTTATTAGCTATTTGATACCAGGCAGGTGACTTAATTTCTATTTGCTTCAGTTTTCTCATCTGTAATGGCATCACCTCCCTGATGTCATGGTCCTCTTCAAGAACAAAGGACTAACAATAACAATAGTATATCAGGGTATATAATAGCACCTATCTCCCAGGGTTGTTGAGATAATAATTGTAAAGAATTTAGCACAGTGCTTGGAAGATAGTAAATAATACATAGATATTAGCCATTATTATTGTTACTAGTTGCTTATGTTTGGTTCTTTCAATAAAAAAATTGTATTTCTATATAAAGAAGCATAGATAGTTGGAAAAGCATGCATTAAGCAATAGTGAAACACACCTAGAGATGCCTAACTGCTCAGACCATAAGACCTTAATGGAAGCACCTGTGGGAAGCTTATGACAATTGTGGACCCAGGAGAATACCCAGGAGAAATAGTTGAATATCAACAGCTCAAAGTTCTCCTAGGAGATTGCACAATTATGTATTAACTGATTTAAGCAGGAGAGATCTCAGAGATCAGCTAGCAGATGAGAAAACTGAGACCCAGAATGAGTTTAAGTTACTTGCCCAAAAGCAAATAAATGCCTGGTAAATTTTACCCACGCTGGGATTCAGATTGCATTTCTATGACTCTAAATTCAGCAGTCTTTTCACATATTAACTTCCACCTTGGAAAAGTTTCTACATGTGGGTAGGCTAAGCAGGGCTTTGTCCCAGGTGCTGAACCTGGCATCGATGTCATTCCTTCCCTCAGCTAGTGAACTCAACTTACTGACATCATTGTGAAAAACAGCCAAATCACCAAGAGCATTGTCCTGTGGTTTTTCTCAAACCGTTTGTTATAATATGGGAAGGACTTTCTCTTGCTTGGCCTTAGCTACCACTCTGAATACATTTAAGACTATTTTCTCCACTTGTGTTTTAGCTGAACATCTCAATTTTTTTTTCTGTTTACAAATATATCTCACTGCAAAATTTTTTGGAGGCAAGCCTCAACAAAATTAATTTCAAATACAACCATATGATAAAATAGAAGATAACTTCTCTAAGATTCTGAGGCAAAATCTATAGTCTTATTCACCTTATGATGGAGGAATTTTTTTTATTTTATTTGCATAACATATGTGTGGGTAATTCTTCAACAATAACCCTTACATAGCTTTCTGTTACAGATTTTTCCCCCCAACTCTCCACCCCTCCCCTAGATGGCAGGATATCCACTACATGTTAATTATGTTAAAATATTGGCAAATCGAATATATGTATACATATTTCCAAACTTATCATTGTTGTGCAAGAAAAATCTTATCTACACAAACGATATATCAGATAAAGGAAACACAATGTAAGCAAACATCAATCAAGGAGTATGAGATTGTTATGTTGTGGTCCACATTTCACATCCCTCTCTCTGGGTGTATATGGCTTTCTTCAGTGAACAATTGGAGGTGGTTTGAAACATTTCATTGTTGAAGAGAGCCATGTTGATGGAGGAATTTTTAAGTGAACCAGAGGGAAGACATCAAAAGGATGGAATTATCATGACAAAAGTACTCTTTGCCTTAGATCCTAGGAAGTCCTACTCTAGGCATTGGCTTCTGGGTTCAAAACTATACCTTCTAGTTTCTCAGACTATCTGCCAAAACTTCAGAACCAGAGATGTGTCCAAAACTCCATTCTTGAGGTCAATGGGCATATACCATAGCAAGCTGGGTACAGATCAAAAGAAAGTAGAGTTGAAGGGGAAGCTAATGATGCTGAAAATTTGGGACAAACAGAAGGATCCATCCTTTAATTTGGGAATCAGTGAAAAAAGAGACACCAGTATCCCAAAAGTAGGAACTGATTCTGAATCACATATTCTGCCCCCCTCCCTGTGGATTTTCTTCCTTTTGTTATTAATAATCCAGATCCCAGAATTCCATGGTCAAATGAAATAATTCCCCTTCCATTCATTGGTCCCTTCTAGTTCTGCAGTATCACTTTCCTCTAATAAAAATGACATACTAGTATTTGTACTATCTTTGTCAGAGAGTTGTTCTGATAAAAAGTTTGGTTTTGAAACATTGTATCATTTTGGATTATTATTATGAAATGAAGAAACCAGATTTTCTTCTGGGGAAGGGTCTGGGCAACAGAGCCTCCCCTTCCCTCTCTCAGATAGATTCCAAGTCCCCTTCCAATTGGTATTTCCTATAATTTCCAGAAATTGAAGGTCTATACTTTTTCTTCCTGGACTTCTACATAAACATAAATAAAAGGATGTAAGAGAGCATGAAGAGCAAAATTACAGAAGCCTAGATCAGGGAGTTTTGAATTCTCAGATCCTAGTCTCCTCTAACCACCCCCTCAAACTCTTTTTTACCAAGTCCTACAATTCTAGGGGCAGCTAGTTAGACAATGGATAAAGCACTAAGCCTGGAGTCAGGAAGGTCTGTGTTCAAATACAGCCTCAGAAACTTATTTGCTTCTGTTTCTCTTCAATAAAATGTGAACACTGGAGAAGGCAATGCAAATCACTCCAGAGTTTTTGCAAAGAAAACCACCATGGACAACATATATGGGATCACCTAGAGATGGACATGATTGAACAATGACAATAGTCCCAAGGTCCTTCTACCAGATCTGCAGTTGTTTAGGTTTCTGGACCAACCAGAAGCCACCACTGAAATGCTAAACTCTGAAGTGTGCTGATACTACACAAGAAATTCACCCTAAAGTTATCACTAACGTATAGGTGAACTAGGTTAGGAGATCATGCTAGAAGATAAGATCCTAGAAATGAGATCATGCTCTGAAGAAGAATGAAATCAGTCTCAATCCAGAAGCCTTTTGGGTCAAGAAATTTATCCATAGGCATTTGGCCAATGAACCTGAGAAGGCTTACTAAGTTGCAGAAGAAAGATTACTGAACTCAATCATGTGGGATCATGAATTATTCACTTAGGGATAGTTAGGCAGATAGTGGATATAGGACCTTCTTGGAGTCAAGAGGACCTGAGTTCAAATGTGACTTTAGATACTTATCTAGTTGTGTAAACCTGGACAACTTACTTAAGCCCTTTATTTCTTATTATTACTTAAGCCTTTATTTCCTCTTATAAACTAAAGATGTTGGAGTGGATAACCTCTAAATGAAGGTATTAGATTAGATGGCCTTTGAGTGTGGCCTGAACCAGACTAAAATGTAATTCGGAAATTTTTGATGGAATTAATTGAAATACAGTAAAATAGATAATGTTAATATGTGATTTTCTAAGTCAATATATAGCCTAGAAGGGATCCTTATATAAGCTATAATGGCCCTCTTTTCTATTGGAGTTTAATACTATTGCTCTAGAATATCTGAATTTCTCAGAAAGTTTTCTAATAAGTTTTTTGGAGTATAATGTATCCTATAAGAAAATGGGTTTTTATTCTACATGCTATTACTATAGTAATTCATTGATTTGAACTTCATAAAGCACCAATTTCAAGGAAGAATTAATTTAAATTTATAAAAATGTTTCTAGAAGGTTTATACAAACTACATGCCAAAGGCAAAAAGTCTATTTTTGTATATAATCTCCTCTATCCAGATAAGAATGACTTTTACATTTTAAAATAAAGTTTTTTTGCATTTTAAGGTGTCAAAATCATTTTTAGTTCACACGATAATCAAAAATTCAGATGAGATTTAATCCTCTGCAGTTGTTTGTCTAGCCCTCACATAGAGTACTGATTTTTCTTTCACACTTTTCAAATTGTTACTATTAATGTAGTAAGGACATTGCAAACATTGAAATAATAAAAATAGGTAAAATAACCAGTATTTAGAAATATAGAATTGGTTGGTTCTCCATCATTTGTCAACTGATTTTAAATAGCAGGATTTTTGCTATTGTTGTTCCTTAAGAAATAAGGAAAATCAAAGTACCTGTACCTGAAATGTCCATGTGCACTTGCATTTTGGAGGAAAATAACTTGGGTAATAAGGACTTGAAAATTTTCCTTCAAACCCAATCTTCTCCTTGGCTAATATTATGTTTCCACACTCTGCCAAAGAAAAATAGTGCACAGAAATTAGTATTTTTTGAGGAAAAAAATACAATAAATTCTTTAAAAGGCCTAAGCATTTATCATGGCAAACTAAATTTAATCAGTTCAGGCTTTGACTTCTAATTTTCCACTTAAAAGCAAGTTTATGATATCTTAAAGATACAACATATTGAGCTCACAGTACAATATTGGTTTCTTCCAGAACAGGAGAAATGGAAGCCTTTGATATCATCTATTTTAATATCCTCAATTTTATTGTTGTTATTTAGTTGTTTCAGTTGTATCCAACACTTCATGACCCTATTTGGAGTTTTCTTGGCAAAGATACTTCAGTTTTCCATATCCTTCTTTAGTTTATTTGACAGATGAGGAAACTGAGGCAAATGGGGTTAAGTGACTTGCCCAGGGTCACACAGCTTCTAAGTTTTGGAGGCCAGATTTGAATTCAGGAAGATGAGCCTAATGGACAGAGAGCCAGATTTGAAATCAGGAAGACTTATTTATATCTATATTCACATACATATATATATATATGTGTGTGTGTGCATATATATATATGTATACATACATATATATATATATATATACTCATATGCTTGTGTATATAAGTATATCCAGGACATACAGACTCATTTTGGTTAAATACAACTATTAAATTTCCCTCATTTGTGCTTGTACATAATAGAAAAATCCTCTAAATCATGCATGATCTTGGTGAAGAAATGATCCTGGTTTATTGAAGCAAATCAGAACAAGACTGAGCTATTAGCCTTTCTAGATTTACGCCATCTCCTGCCTCCCTGAGGAAGATTATATAAATTTTTCTATACATTTTACTCAGAGCACTTAAAAATATAGTTAAAGTGACTGTCCATAATCAAAAATATGTATATTTTTTTCTGAGGCATTTGGAGTTAAGCAACTTACCCAAGATCCTGAAGCTAGGAAGTGTTAAGTGTCTGAGAACATATTTGAACTCAGGTTCTCCTGACTTCAGGGCTGGTGCTCTATCCACTGTGCTACCTAACTGCCCCTAAACAATACTTTTTTGCATCTGATTATACAAAGCCTTCTGCAAATTGAATTAATTAGGAAACATATATATTGATTAGTTTAGATTTAGGAAAGTTCAATGATTATCTTTATACTTGTTTGTAGTATTGTAGACCAAGGGCATTAAAATATGACACACCCCTTCCTTCCTCCATCAGGAATACATTATCATAGTTCATCATTCTAAGATCTTCATTTGGATACAGAAATTGTACTTCTGATTCCCCAGATAGAGGTATCTCCCTGTTGAGGACATTCCTTTTTCTAATGCAAGTGGGGATTTTCTCTGCAACTTAGAAAGAGCACTTAGAGGTTAAGTGACTTGCCCAACATCAAAGAGCCAGTATGTATCAGAGGCAGAACTTGAATCCAAATCTTTCTAGCTTCTGAGCAAACTCTCTATTCAATGCACCAACCAGTCTCTCTTATATGTTGTATGAATACATTTACATGCTTTTACAAACACACATATACACATATATGGAATTCACATTTTTAAACATTTGAGAAGAAACTTACTTTCTTCTGGAATGACCTCAAAATATCCTCGAATTCCTGACAACCTTCGAACTCGTGGTGATTTAAAAGTCACCAACATAAGATTGTTTGTTGAAACAAATGACATTAATGATCTGGTAGGTTCACAAATCCTGAAACAAGATATAGAGTAAAGACAAGAATAACAGATTATTGAATGACCAGGAGTTCAAAAACCAATCACTCATTGTTTATAGGCTGTTCTAAATCTCTTAGGGAAGTTTTAAGCTATTAAACTCAAAACTACTCAGTGGCTTCAGTTGGTCAATTCTTCATGACTCCATTTAGCATTTCCTTGGCAAAAATTCTGGGGTGATTTGTTATTTCCTTCTTCAGGTCATTTTACAGGTGAGGAACTGAGGCAAATGGGGTTAAGTGACTTATCCAGGTCATATTACTTGTTAAGTGTCTGAGCACAGATTTGAAATAAAAATGAGTATTTCTAACTCCAGGACTGGAGTTTTATCCACTGCCCCATATAGCTGCCCCAACTCAAAATCACTCTAAGATTTTAAGTTGCCTTGAACAAATTTTGTCATCTTTAAAATGAATATAAAAGTATTTGTCTGGCTTATTTCATATGGTTGTTGTGAAAATCAAATAAGACTTAGATTTTGGGGATAAAATTCATTATTTGATTTAAAAAATTGTTGGGAAAGCTGGAAATCAGTTTAGAAGAAATTGGACATAAACTAATATCCTACACCATTTACCAAAATAAGGTCAAAATGGCAACATGACCTAGATATAAAAGAGAGAAATTACAAGAAAATTTGAAGACCTTTTACCTTTTAGACTTATGGATAAGTTAATAATTTATGTGTAGAAATAAAAAGATGAGAAGGAAAGAAGAAAATCGGGGGAAATTTTTATAGAGAATTTCTCAGATAAAAATCTCCTGTCTCAATTATGTAAAGAACTTTGTCAAATTTATAAGAATATGAGTCATTCCCCAATTAATAAATAGTCAAAGGATATGAACAGGCAGTTTTCTTAAGAAAAAAAACCAAAACAATTTATAGTCATATGAAAAAATGCCTAAATCATTATTGATTAGAGAAATGCAAACTAAAACAATATTAAGGTAGCATTTTATACCTATCAGATTGAATAAAGTGAGAGGAAAAAGCAATAAATGTTGGAAGGTCTGGGAAAACTTAGAACATTTACTATTCACAGTGGAACTGTGAATTGATACAACAATTTTAGAGAGCAATCTGGAATTATGTCCAAACAATTATTCAATTGTCTATACTTTTTGATGTAGCAATATTACTACTAGGTTTGTATCCCAAATTTATTAGGGGAAAGTTAAAAGAATATATATGTTCTAAAATATTTATGGAAGCTCTCTTTGTGATGGTGGAGAGCTAAAAAATGTGAGGATGCTGAGCTGATTGTAGTATATGATTGAGAGGGAATGCTACCATGCTATAAGAAATATCAGCTTGATGATCTTAGAAAAAACATAGATAGTTTTGCATGAAATGATGAAGAGGGTAATGAGCAGAACCAAGAGAATATTGTATGCAATAATAGCAATATTGTTTTAAGAACAACTTTGAGCAGCAGTCATCAAAATCATTTTGTAAGCTAAGAAACAGTAGGTGATCAGTAGAATAGGTGAAGTATACAAGGCACAGTAGTAAATGGTTTAGTAATATACTATTTGATAAACCTTAAAACTCCAGCTTCTTGAATCAGAATTCACTATTTGACAAAAACTGCTGGGGAAACAGGAAAATAATATGGCAGAAACTAGACATAGACCTATGTCTCGAACTGTATACCAAGATAAGGTCCAAATAGATACATGATATAGACATGAAGAGTGATACTATCAACGAATTAGGAAAAAATGCTCTAAGTCACTATTAATTAGATAAATACAAATTAAATCAGTTACAATGATAGTGATAATACTGATACCAGTAAAAGTCTTAGTGTTTCACACAGAAAAATATCTCCCCTTCCCCCAAAAAAAATTTCAAGAGAATTAGCACATAATAAAACAAGGGACATCTTATGAAAAGAGATGTTATATCAACAAATATGCCTCCAAATTGTAGCCATACCGGTATAAGATTGTACTCTTGATGGGCATGAGGGAGTCATAAATAGTCAAGGAGTCAGTGATGCAGTTGTCAGCTTCAATTTGTAAAGACACAACAGAGAGGCGAATGAGATAACCAACTGAGGCAATCAGTTTGAAGTGGCACATCAGGTGTCCTGAGGTAGCAGAAATCTCCAGAGGAAAGTGCTGAAAAGGATGATCTGCATATATGTCCTTAGCACAACCTTTATCTGTGAAAATAGTACAGTTTACTTGAACATCAAAAAGTGAATTTCCTGGTGGCCTTTAAACCAAATGGCTCAATAACAAAAGGGATTATTATTCAGGGAAGGAAAAGATGTAGCAAAAAAGAAAGTGATTTAGGAAATCAAGCATGAAACCATTTACCTATTCCAATAGTTGAAGAGTAGTCAGACCTGAGTCCAGCTGTATCAAGAAAATAAACAGAAAAGTTAGAGCCAGCATTTCCATTCAGGTGTATTTAATCATGGGAAAAGCTTCCTAGTCCTTTATAAAAAGAAGTACCAACAAATATAATCATCAGAAATAATGCAATAATTAATGCTATTCTATATAAAATGATCTTATGAACTTTCCACTGTAGATTTTAATCTTTAAATCATTAGGAAATGGAGTGTGCAAATTTCTATAGAAATTAAATTGATCTTTTGAAGAAATTTGTAATCTGATAGACATATTGTCAGTTGTCAAATTGATAATAACATTTGGGCTGTTTGGTGGAAGGGAACAGGGAAACTACTTAATACTAGATAATTCTGAGGGGAAGGTAGAGATAGATATTATCCTGACTTCTTTTTCCAGGATTCTACAGATGTCATTTAAAATGATTGGTCTGAGAAAATATGAAACCATAATAAATACAGGAAGACGAAAACTACTCTTCAGTAGATAAGATGTTGGCTTGGGAATCCCATGTTTGCAGTCTGGTTCCAGCCAATGCTATTTAATAACTACATTCATTTAAGCCAATTGCTTCACTAAGCTATGCTCCATTGCTCTTATCTGAACTTTCTTTAACAAGAGTGAAGAACATTCATATGAAAAGGTGCTCCAAATCACTATTGATCAGAGAAATGCAAATTAAGACAACTCTGAGCTACCACTACACACCTGTCAGATTGGCTAAGATGACAGGAAAAGATAATGACTAATGTTGGAGGGGATGTGAGAAAACTGGGATACTGATACATTGTTGATGGAACTGTGAATGGATCCAATTATTCTGGAGAACAATTTGAAATTATGCTCAGAAAGTTATCAAACTGTGCATACCCTTTGACCCAGCAGTGTTTCTATCCCAAAGAGAGATTAGAGGAGGGAAAGGGACCCACATGTGCAAGAATATTTGTGGCAGCCCTTTTTGTAGTGGCTAGAAACTGGAAACTGAATGGATGCCCATCAATTGGAGAATGACTGAATAAATTATGGTATATGAATGTTATGGAATATTATTGGTCTATAAGAAACAACCAGCAGGATGATTTCAGAGAGGCCTGGAGAGATTTCCATGAACTGATGGTGAGTGAAATGAGCAGAACCAGGAGATCATTATACATGGCAACAAGACTATATAAGGATCAGTTCTGATGGACATGGTTCTCTTCAACAATGAGATGTTTCAAACCAGTTCCAATTGTTCAGTGATGAAGAAAGACATATACACCCAGAGAGAGGGATATGAATGTGGACCACAACATATTTTCATGCTCTCTAATGATGTTTGCTTGCATTATGTTTCCCTTCTCAGATTTTTTTTCTTGTAGATCCTACTTTTCTTGCACAGCAAAATAACTGTAAAAATATGTATACACATATTTGATTTGTCAAATATTTTAACATAATTAACATGTAGTAGACTTCCTGCCATCTAGGGGAAGGGTGGGGACTAGGGGGAAAAATTTATAACAGAAAGCTTTGCAATGGTCAGTGTTGAAAAATTACCCATACATATGTTTTGCAAATAAAAAGCTTTAATTAAAAAAAAAAGAGTGGAGAACATTGTTTGTTAAACTTTGCTACAAACAATAGCAAACAGCAGAGCTTACAAGAGGACACACCATTTAGTACCACAGAATCCATGTCAATAGCCAAGCCCTGCAAGGTCCCCACAGAGGTCCGGTTCACAATGCTTGTCTGAATAGAGTCCTTCAAGATGGCTGCTACACATTCTTCACAGAAGACCTTGGCATGCGGCACCACAAACACAAGCCAAAAGTGGACAAGGAGGCCACCCTCATTATTGTTGCTGAAGCAAAGAAATAAAGATATTCAGGAAAACCTTTAGGGTGATAGCATTTCAAGGGGAAGCTGGGACATATGCTAATAGTGCCTAGACACAAATATGGAATTTCTTTTAAATAGGACTGGTTTCCCAAAAGGAGATCATAAAACAAGGAAGGATTCTTGTTTGGTGCATCATGTCCTCTATGTGGATGGGGTGGGGCAGAGGTGGAAGGGAGGACACCAGGTATTTTCAGCAAAGGGTGACCATGTTAATAGTCAGGTGAGAAAGACCCTAGAAGCCAGAAGGGAACTTGGAAGCCATGAAATCCAATTTCCTCACTTTACAGTTGAGGAAATTGAGGTTGAAAGAAAGGTGACTTGTCTAAAGTCACATAGTTATTAAGTGTTTAAGCAAGATTCAAACTTGTCTCCCTGATTCCAAGATCAGCAGTCCATATTTCAACAAACATTTATTAAACACTTTGGGAAACCATATTAGGAAATAGAAAGTACAAAGAAAATATTGAAATAATCTCTACCTTCAAGGAGCCAACATTCTTTGAGGGAAAATGCAACATATACTTGGTTAAATGACACCAAAGTCTAATTGCACACATGCATACATGCATGGAGAGAAACAGACAGAAACAGAGAGGCAGATATACACAGAGAGACAAAGACAGAGAGAGAGAGACAGAAAAAAAACATAAAGACAAAGAGAGACACACTCAGAGACAGAGAGACAAACAGAAAGAAACATACACACAGAGACAGAGAGACAGAGGGAGAGAGAAAAAGGGAGACAGAGAGGAGGAGAAACAGAAAGCGACAGAGAGGAGGAGAGATACAAAGACAGAAAGAGAGAGAGATAGAGGGAGACAGACAGATACCCAGAAAAAGAGAAAAACAGAGAGACACAGAGACACAGAGAGATGGGGGGAGAGATAGAGGGAGAAGACAGAGAGAGAGAGAGAGAGAGAGAGAGAGAGAGAGAGAGAGAGAGAGA
>JAJPUD010000967.1:291427-304359 GCA_023553655.1 Myrmecobius fasciatus
CCTGGAGAGACTTACATGAACTGATGCTGAGTGAAATGAGCAGAACCAGGAGATCATTATACACGGCAACAACAGTACTATATGACGATCAATTCTGATGGACATGGCTCTCTTCAACAATGATATGTTTCAAACCACCTCCAATTGTTCACTGAAGAAAGCCATATACACCCAGAGAGAGGGATGCGAAATGTGGACCACAACATAACATTCTCATACTCCTTGATTGATGTTTGCTTACATTGTGTTTCCTTTATCTGATATATCATTTGTGTAGATAAGATTTTTCTTGCACAACAATGATAAGTTTGGAAATATGTATACATATATTCGATTTGCCAATATTTTAACATAATTAACATGTAGTGGATATCCTGCCATCTAGGGGAGGGGTGGGGAAGTTGGGGGAAAAATTTCTAACGGAAAGCTATGTAAGTGTTATTGTTGAAGAATTACTCACACATATGTTATGCAAATAAAATAAAATTTAAAAAAAAAATAAAATAAATCAGGACTACTGGAGATGGCCCTAGATACAATGGGAGACCTTGGCCTTTTTAAACTAAGGTCTTCATCAGGTCTCAGTTTGACTGAGGTCCTACCCATTTAGGCAAAGACTCTTTTCTTTCACTTATTCAAAAAAAAAAATCTAAATCAATGAATGAATGAATGAATGAATCTGGGAGGGTAAGACTCTTAGGGTTTCTGGCTAAAGCAGAAATGATTGCTTTTTACATTCAATCTGAATCAATCAGGACCTGGTCCTTTGCACACTATTTTGGATCTAAAAGGCCAGGATTTGAATCACAGTATGACTATGTGATATCTTTGGACAAGTCACTTGACCATTTTAAAGCTCAGTATACTCACCTGTGAAAAGAGGAGTTGGATAGGTTGGTTTCTATTGTTCTCTTTACCTATAAATTTAGCAGCCTATGAAGAGGGAATAATGTCTAAAAGTAGAATAAATTGTGTGGAGATGCAGAAGATATCATTAGAAGATTTTCAATTGGAAACTGGATGACTTCAGGTCAAGGATATTGGAAAATAGTTTTTTTTAGATGGATATTGTACAAGAAGTTCTCTGAAATCCCTTTCAACTTTGAGGTTCTGTGACTCTATGATAGTAAGTAAATGTGAAATAGGACAAATCCACTAGCATTTTTATAGTTACCTGTTCTCACTAGAGATGATAATTAAGTCATCACATCTGAGCAAAACTGCCTCACTACCCAATGTGCTTTATAAATAAATGCTGTTGACATGTAAGAGGAATTTAAAATCAACAGCTGGATCTGCTCAAACACAAAGAATCCATCTGAGAAGTTACAAAAACTTAAAATCACTCAATCCATTTTCAAAAGATTTCAAAAGAATGGAAAAGATTAAAGGTGGTACCTCTAATAAATTGAGGATAGAGGTATTGACTCATAGACTTTCTTATCTGTATAAAATTTTTGAAGTTAAAGATTAGTTTGGAGATTAATTTTCTTCATAGTGCTGCTCTCCAGTTGGAAATCATAGAACATTGATCTCAGAAAAATAAAAATTTTCAATTGAGCCAGAAGGTAAAGAAAAATTACATGGTGGGGTGTAAATAGCTTATAGTAAATTACCAATGATGAATTTGGGTGTCAGGAATGACATGCTTTTACAGAAAATGAGGTGAGCCAGTCATAAAGTGAGAGTGAGGGATAACAGATGGACAGTCTAGATGTTGTACTAGTGCCTGTAATATACTAAAAAACTCTACAAAAACCCAAGGGTAGGCCTCAAGCTTAATGAATAATTTAAAGAAATACATGGACAAAAAAATCACACTAAGTTGAGAAATCATAGAATGATTGTGATTTACTCTGGGGGAAGGAAAACTCACCAGGAGGCAGTTACATGCCTCTCTAAGAATTTGAGAATTATGATTATCATTCTTGTGAAGGATGCTGAAGCTCCCTATCATAAAATTCTCTGTCAAACATTGTCAAACTGGGAAAGGCTGTTTTAAAAAACCCTAATCCATCTCTCTGCCTCTAAGTGGAACAACAGACACATCACCATCA
The DNA here is from genome assembly GCA_023553655.1 of Myrmecobius fasciatus. Taxonomy (NCBI): domain Eukaryota; kingdom Metazoa; phylum Chordata; class Mammalia; order Dasyuromorphia; family Myrmecobiidae; genus Myrmecobius; species Myrmecobius fasciatus. The sequence goes on from JAJPUD010000967.1 coordinate 293,485, forward strand.
CAATTGATTGGGAAGTAGGTTGTATAATCTCTCTTCCTAATATGTTCCATTGCTTAACAACAATCCCTCTAAAGACTTTCTTCCTTAGATCTAAATTAGTTCTCACCCCATGTGACATCTTTTCAGACTATTTGCTTTCTTTTTGTCCCCAAGGTGAGATAGGTAATAGTCAGTCATTCCCTTCCACATGATAACCTTTTATCTGATCAAGCTTTACTTCTCCTTCCAAGGTTACCTTCTTCTGAAATGAATATGCTGCCAAACTCCATTCATCTATTCTCACAATCCTTTTTTTTTTTTTAACCAATCTCCACATATAAAAGTAGTAGTGAAATGAGGGGCCTGCCTATGATTTCTCTGGTAAAATGGTCGATGAGAATGTCGTCAATAAGAATGACATTCCAATACTGACCATTAGGTGGCAGGTAGCATCCACAGTTCAGACCTCAAAGGCCATCTGATTTCTCTTATTAAAGAGTGGCTGGTTATTCTTTTTTTTTTTTCCTACAAGAATAGAGATTTGACCTTTAGGTGTTCATTGTTATAGAGAACTTTCAGGTAAGGAAACTCCTTTTCTCCAGACAAATTGGTACCTTTTCTGCAACTTATTGCCTTGGAGATTTACCTGGAGCATGACAGATTAAATGACTTTTTCAGGATCACCCAGTCAGCATGTGTGGCTTAAACTCAGAGCTTCATGACTTTGTTAAAAGCCCTCTGTTCAAATCCAGCCTGAGATACTTAGTAGTTGTATAACCATGAGCTGGTAACTTAACCTTGTTTACCTCAGTTTCATTATTTGTAAAATGAAGAAATGGCAAACTCTTCTAGTATCTTTGCCAAGAAATCCATAAGTGGGGTTATAGAGACTAATACATAACTGAAAAACAATTGAATACAAGCAACAATAACAACTTATTTTAGAGGATTGTTCTGAAAAAATATTTTTTAAACCACCACTAGTTACAAAGTATTAGTGTTCCATATATGAGAGGTATCCAGCTCCTTTTTGACATCCTGTTGCAATTTTAACTATCTTTGTGCCTCACGCTACACCTAGCGCCTGAAAGAAGCTGATTGTTGTTGAAGACAGAAGTTTGGTGTCTAAAAGAAAAGAGTTTTGAAGTGAAAAAAATAGAAAATTAGAGACAATGGCAGCCACAGTGGCAGTGCAAACATGTTTTTTCAAAAGTTTCTAGAACACTTTACTTTCAGTCCAATGTAGGCAACTAGTTTTGTGTTATCAGACTACTGTACATGGAAGTGGAAAGTTCATTTACTATAAGGCACTAAATTTCTGGATTAGCTTTCTAATTCCTCTTCTGAAACTGAGAGTTTGAAGAAAGAACTAGTGTGAAAAGAAGGGATTTTGCCTAGAGCGTAGAAATGGAGAAAGAATGGAACATGGTGTTTTGTGAGAAACGTATCCATTGGTTTTAATTTTACCATACTTGCAGGTAATCTTGAAGAAAGTAACTAGAAGTTTGCTGGATCTATAAAGAAGGGGATGTGGCAATTAGGTAAATGCAGAGATATAAAAGTGACACAGCATCAGTCCATCAATCAATTAATATTTATTAAATTTCATTATGTGCCAGGTACTGTGCTAGACACATTCTCCTAGATAAAAATTTGGTACATGGAAATGAAGGCAGAGTACTGAGTGATTAATAGCCACCTAGCCTGAGGCCCAGATTACTAACAGGTAGGTCCTAGATATCAACAACACTATTAGAGATAAGTAAGTTGAGCTTCAGAGATGTGAAGTTACTTAAGTAAAGTCATATATTAACAAAAATAAGACAAATTAGGTGTCCTGACTTATTGTGGTAGAGAAGGAAATAGCAAACTGCTCCATTATCTTTGACAAGAAAACCCCAAATCAAGTCACAAAGAGTTTGATATGACTGAAACAATTGAACAACAAAAAAATGTCCTTTCCAGATCTGTCTTCTTACTATATTTTTCGTATGTCTGTCCTATGTCTTCCTATGATGCCTCTACCAGCTTCCTATTATTCCTTTCACTTTATGCAATCAATGTATCTGTTCATATCCTTCATATAAGGTGACATCTGCTAAGAGGGGACCTCTAGAGGCAACCAATATTTCCTATTTCATTTATACCTTAAGTAGCAAAACCATATTCCAAACATGAAAAATATTTGCTTTCTGTTTTTCTAAAGATGAATGATAATCATTAAGTCTCTGTTAATAAAAATTTTAATAAAAATAAATAAAAATAAAAATTTTAATAATCTAGAAAGGATGATACAAAGTAATTCAATTAAATCTAGAATTATTAAATGTCTACTAGTATTTCAGTTTGAGCTGATGAATGGATTATCCATGTTTGCTGTCTATGCATAATTGCCAGAGTTTGCTGCTGGCAATAAGCTCTCCAATATGAGAAAAAAAAGTAAGGATGGCTGATTTAAAAATACTAATACCTCTATTTTGGCACAAATCAATGGCCCATCCATTGGCAACAAAGGTTGTACTACGGAGGTATATGAAAATTCCCTCCATTACAGTGACCTTAATAAGAAAGGAATCCTGAGCTTTTCTTTGTAGATTAAGTTCTATATTCTGTGTATTTGTTTTTGAATGACAAATACTGACTCATTTGATTGAGATCTGGAAAGGACATTTTTTTGGTTGTTCATTTGTTTCAATCATATCTAATTGTTTGTGTCCCAATTTGGGTTTTCTTGACAAAGATAGTGGAGTAGTTGGTTATTTCTTTGTCCAGATCATTTTACAGATGAGGAAATTGAAGCAAATAGGGTTAATTGACAAGATCACACTGCTAATAAGTGTCTGGGCCAAATTTATATTAAGGAAGATGAGTCTTCCTGACTCCAGGAATACCAGAAAGGATTTTCAAGATCAATGGAGGAGATCAATGAATAGGGCATGTAACAAAAAAAGTTAGAAAAAGAACAAATTAAAAACCCCAAATTAAATACTAAATTATAAATTCTGAAATTCAAAGGAGAGACTAATAAAATTGAAACTAAGAAAACTATTGCACTAATTAATAAAACTAAGAGTTGGTTTTATGGGAAAAAATAAACAAAAATAGAAAACCTTTTGTTAATTTAATTAGAAAAAGGAAAGGAAAAAAAATCACCAGCATCAAAAATGAAAAGGGCGAACTTACCACCAATGAAAAAGAAATTAAAGCTATAATTAGGAACTATTTTGCCCAACTCTATGGCAGCAAGTCTGACAATCTAACCTGAATAGATAAATATTTACAAAAATATAAATTGCCCAGGTTAACAGAAGAGAAAACAAATTACTTAATCTCATTTTAGAAAAAGAAATTGAATAAGCCATTAATGAACTCCCTAAGAAAAAATCTCCAGGAGCAGACGGATTCACAAGTGAATTCTACCAAAGAATTAAAGAACAATGATTTCCAATACTATGTGAACTATTTGGAAAAATAGATAAAGAAAGAATCCTGCCAAATTCCTTCTATGACACAAATATGGTAGTGATACCTAAATCAGGAAGAGGCAAAACAGAGAAAGAAAATTATAGATCAATCTCCCTAATGAATATTAATGCAAAAACTTTAAATAAAATATTAGCAAAGAGATTGCAGCAACTTATCATCAGGATAATACACTACAACCAAGTGGGATTTATACCAGAAATGCAGGGCTGGTTCAATATCAGAAAAACTATTACCATTCTTGATCCCATCATTAAGAAACCCAACAAAAATCATATGATAATCTCAATAGTTGCAGAAAATGCTTTTGATAAAATATAACACCCATTCCTACCAAAAAACACTAGGGAGCATAGGAATAAAGGAATCTTTCTTTTAAAATAATAGACAGGGTCTATCTAAAACCAATCACAAGCATTATTTATAATGGAGTGAAGCTGGATGCATTCCCAGTAACTTCAGGGGTGAAACAAGAATGCCCTACTATTATTCAACATTGTACTAGAAATGTTGGCTTTGGCAATAAGAACAAAAAAAGAAATTAAAGAAATTAGAATAGGCAATGAGGAAATAAAGCTATCTCTCTTTGCAGATGATATGATGATATACTTAGAGAACATAGCTTTAACAAAGTTGCAGGATATAAAGTAAATCTACATAAATAATCAGCATTTCTATTTATTACCAACAAAGCTTATCAACCAGAGACAGAAAAAGAAATTCTATTTAAAATAATTGTTGACAAAATAAAATATTTGGGTGTCTACCTGCCAAGATAAACCCAAGAACTGTGTGAACAAAATTACAAAACACTTCTCACACAAATAAAGGCAAAACTAAACAATTGAAAAAATATCAATTGCTCATGGATAGGCCGAGTTACTATAATAAGAAATGACAATTTTGCCTAAATTGATTTATTTATTCACGGTAATGCAAATCAAACTGCCAAAACATTATTTTATGGAACTAAAAAAAATAATACAAAATTCATTTGGAAGAACAAAAGGTCAAGAATATCAAGGGAATTAATGAAAAAAAAAACCCACAAAGGATGGTAGTTTAACAGTATCATACCTAAAATTATATTATTATAGCAGTCATCAAAACCATTTGGTACTGGATAAAAAATAGAATATAGTGAATTAGTGGAATAGATTAGATACATGCAACACAATAATCACAGCCTATGGTTATCTAATATTTTATAAACCCCCAATCTCAAGGGATAAGAACTCTCTATTTGACAAAAATTGCTGGGAAAACTAGAAAATAATATGTCAGAAACTCAGCATAGACCTACATCTCACACTCCATATAAAAATAAGGTCAAAAAGGATACATGATTTGGGCATAAAGGGTGATACCACAAGCAAATTGGGGAGAAAGGGATAATTAACCTAACAGATCTTTGGGGAAGGGAGGAATTTATGACCAAAGAAGAACTAGGGAACATCATGAAAGGCAAAATGGACAACTTTGATTACATTAAATTAAAAAGTTTTTTCACAAATAAAAAACAAGGGAAGTACAAAGCTGAGAAAAAAAATTGCAGTCAGTATTTCTGATAAAGATCTCATTTCTAAAATATACAAAAAACTGTGTCAAATTTTTAAGAATACAGGTCATTCCCAATTGATAAATGGTCAAAGGATATGAACAATTTTTATATGATTAAATTAAAGTCACATATAGTCATATGAAAAAATGCTCTAAATTATTATTGATTAGAACAAAATAAAAAAACTCTGAGGGGCCACCTCATACCTCTCAGATTGGCTAAGTTGATGGCAAAAGACAATGATCAATGTTGAAGGAGATGTGGGAAAACAGGAACACTAATTGGTGGAGTTATGACATGATCTGACTACTCTGGAGAGCAATTTGGAACTATACCCAAAGGGCTATAAAAGTGTGCATACCCTTTGACCCAGTAGTGCCACTACTAGGTGTATATCTCAAGGAAATCATAAAGGAGGGAAAAGGATTCACATGTGTGAAAAATGTAGCAGCTCTTTTTGTAGCAAAGAATTGGAAAATGAGTAGATGCCCATCAAGTGGGAAATAGCTGAATAAATTGTGGTATATGAAGATAATGGAATATCATTGTTCTATAAAAAATGATGAACAAACTTATTTTAGAAATGCCTAGCATGATTTACATGAACTGATGCTGGCGAAACAAATAGAACCAGGAATGCATTGTAACACAATAACAGCAAGAGTATATGATGATCAACTATGAAAGACTTAGTTCTTATCAATGGTTCAAGTGATCCAAGGCAATCTCAATAGACTTTTGATAGAAAAATGCCATCTGCATCCAGAAAAAGAACTGTGGAGATTGAATGTAAATTAACATATACTATGTTCACTTCTTTTTGTGTTTTTTTCCCCTCTCCTATGGTTTTTCCCTTTTGTTCTGATTTTTCTCTTCCCACATGATTCATAAAGCAATGTGTATTAAAATTAATTAATTAATTAAAAATATTAACAAAATTCCTGTTCCTACCACTTTTTAAGTTTAAAAAACATTTTATATATCTATATAGATATACTCACATATATAAATGCATACATATATATACATACATATTTTTGCATATACAATTACATATAATTTTCTACTAATTCAAATAGTGTTTAATTTTTATATTAAGAGGATTTTGAACTCCAGTCTTCCCTTTACTTATAGTATCCCAGGAATTAGCTAGTGTCTCCCTACAGTACTATTTCATGATTATATATGCTTTTATTTATCTTCTTTCTATCTTCATCTTTATGATAGAAGAGCCCTATTCATGTTTGTATTCTTTAGAAATAGACAAAAAAGCCTGGACAGCTTAGACTCCATTATTTTCCCAGCATTTATACTTCCTTCTTTCTTTTTTCCATTCTTTTCTTTTTCTTTTCACTATTTTTATTCTTCCTACAATATCAGAGTATACTTCCCTCATGATACTGTGTATACTTTTATGGAAATATTCCTTTAACCTTTTTAACTGACCTGCATTTTTCTAGCCAAAACACTGCCTTTTGGAGTATCCTTAGATACTCCCCAAATGCCTTAGGAACATTGTTAAAAGTAGAAAAAAATATATCAAAGATTTCTTCTTGAATAATCTATAAAATGGGGGAAATTTAGTTTATAGTTTTAAAAATCCCTTCTAATTCTGTCATGCTTAGACTTTTGTTGTAACAACCCATGTTTTTCTTGCTCCCAGATTTTAAAAGTCCATCTATTTTTACTGTACTCATTTTTCTGAGACAAAGCATTTTCATTTCAGTGCTTTTAGAGTCATCATTATAACTTGGATAAGAGAATCTAGCTCTAGAATAATGGAACAGAATCTCAGAACAGGGCCTGTAGTAAAAATGCAACCAAAATTGTTAGCAAATTATTTCAACACAGACTCTTTCTTTAAGAAAATGCATATGCTATGCCACTCAGTGGCAGTATCAGATACTACTGCAAGATATCACATGCCAATTGAAAGAAAAACACAAACACAGACACCTTTCCCCAACCATCTTCCTGCTTGTTAATACCTAGAAAAAGAAAAGCAAATGCAAGACTTGTGATAATATATTTCTCCTTCATGAACTCAAACAATACAACAGTTTTCTCACACCTCCAGAGGTTCACCTATGTCTTACTGTTAAACTGTGAACAGTATAAACTACCAAACCCATGAAAGTTGCCCAATATCCTCCTTATTCTTAATTCTCTGTAGCAACACTGTAGTTAGAGGGAGCATGGTGCTATCCACTGTCCCAGTGCTGAAATATCAACTATTTTCAGCTGAACATGGCGCTGACAATCTTTTTTGATTGTGTACAGTTTAATTCATTTTCTTTTATTTTTAAAGAAACATTTTTTATTTACTTCTATTTCTTTTTTTGGCTACTTAGCTTTAGAAGTTTAATTTTGCATTCATTCTTTTCACTAATAAAAGCCCATGCATTATTTTAGTTATTCTCATTATTACCCACCTCAACCATATGCCTCTAATTTAGTATTACATTTCTGCATATTAAATGATGAAGCAGGAAGAGAAAAGTGCATGGTCTAAATCACTTTTGATTAGAAAAAAAATACTTAATTCTAGCTTGTAGAGAGTATATATAAATCTTATTTTTTATACATGCTATTTTAATCCTACAAAACTTTCTCTACTTCCTAAGCTATGGGGATTCTATAATTCCTGCTATATTTTCTTACCACTTGCTGCACATTTTGTGCTACTGAAAGGAATTCTCTTGATTCCTTCTGACGATATTCCGGGAGAAATTCAATGTTGGCAATACGGAACAGCCCAACAAAGTAAAAAGCATCCTTGCTTTCAGCCTGACCTGTGAAACAAAAAGGAGACAATTAGTAGCTGCATCATACTACAGTATTATCTAATTTGTACTTGTGTGCTTACGGATTCATTGTTTTTAATGGCAAATAAATATTTTAGTGGTTCATAAATTTTGTTGTGCTCTATATAATTAATAGTATCTCTTTCATGAATAGTAAATGATGGCACCTCTGGGAATATCTCTTTTAGTTTTAGATTCCCTGTCAGTTATTATTATTATTATTATTACCTTTTCTCAGGCTTCATCATTCTTTTTTTATTAAAGCTTTTTATTTGCAAAACATATGCATGGGTAATTTTTCAACATTGACCCTTGCAAAGCCTTCTGTTACAAATTTTTCCCTCCTTCCCCCCACCCCCTCCCCTAGATGGCAGGTAGTCTAATATATGTTAATTGTGTTAAAATATGTGATAAATCAAATATATATATATACACATATTTATACAGTTATCTTGTTGTACAAGAAAAATCAGATTTAGAAGGAAAAAAAACCTGAGAAGGAAAAAAATGCAAGCAAACATCAACAGAGAGCATGAAAATGCTATGTTGTGGTCCACACTCAGATCCCACAGGCCCCTCCCTGGGTGTATATGGCTTTCTTCATCACTGAACAATTGGAACTGGTTTGAAACATCTCATTGTTGAAGACAACCATGTCCATCAGAATTGATCATCATATAGTCTTCTTGTTGCCATGTATAATGATCTCCTGGTTTTGCTCATTTTACTTAGCATCAGTTCATGCAAGTCTCTCCAGGCCTCTCTGAAATCATCCTGCTGGTCATTTCTTACAAAACAATAATATTCCATGACATTCATATACTATGATTTATTCAGCCATTCTCCAACTGATGGGCATCCCTCAGTTTCCAGTTTCTAGCCACTACAAAAAAAGCTACTACAAACATTTTTGCACATATGGGTCCCTTTCCTTCCTTTAAGATCTCTTTGGGATATAGGCCCAGTAGAAACATTGCTGGGTCAAAGGTCTGATAACTTTTTGACCATAATTCCAAATTATTCTTCAGAATGGTTGGATCCGTTCACAGTTTCACCAACAATGTATCAGTGTCCTAGTTTTCCCACATCCCCTCTAACACTTGTCATTATCTTTTCCTCTTATCTTAGCCAATCTGACAGGTGTGTGGTGGTATCTCAGAGTTGTCTTAATTTGTATTTCTCTAATCAATAGTGATTTGGAGCACCTTTTCATATGACTAGAAATAGTTTTAATTTCATCATCTGAAAATTGTCTGTTCATATCCTTTGACCATTTATTGATTGGAGAGTGGCTTGAATTCTTATAAATTTGAGTCAATTCTCTATATATTTTAGAAATGAGGTCTTATCAGGCTTTCATTCCTGGTTCTTTATTTCTTATTTTTCTTTCTCTATTTGGATTTCTAGATTTCTCTTTATTTCTTATTTCTCTCTAAATATTCCTCTCATCAATGACATTTTCATTCCTTTTGTTGTTGTTTGCTTGAATTTTATTTTTCTCATTTCTTTTCCTTGTTGATCTGATTCTTCTTGTGCAGCAAGATAATTGTATAAATACATACGCCTAGAAGATGGCGGAGTAAAAGGGTGACTCTCTGCGTCCTCCTCTGAACTTCTCTCAAATCAACAATAAAATAAGCCTCTGAACTGATCTTCAAGTCAACGAATCAGGAAATATTTGGATACTGCTTGCAGATATCTCTGAAAAACTTCACATCAGGTTTGTCTAGCTCGGACAGAGGGATAAACAGAGGACTTTGGTGTCAGAGAACTCTGGTGGAGGCCGGAAGTGAGGGTGGGACTCAGCTCAGCTCAGCTCACCTCAGCCTGGCAAAAAACTCCAAACTCCAAACTCCAAATTCTAAACACTTGGAGTTTATCTGAGGCACTCCAGACACTCTTCCCTGATTGGGGGCAGGTGTTCTGGCAAACTTGCCTTGTTTAGGGAGTAATTCGGACTTAGTCCTAGCCCCCACTGGCCCAGCACCTTAAATTAATTCGCCGAAGCGCCTCAGGGCAAAATCTTCAGCCTGCCATTTCAGCCATTTTTCCCCCTACCTTAAAGAGATATTCACGCTGTCTAAAAAAAAAAATGAAGAGACAAAAGAGAGCTCTCACCATAGACAGCTTTTACAAAGAGAAAGAGGAGAAAACCCCAGAGCCAGAGGTTCCTTTAGACATAACTCCAGAGGAAATCATCAAGGACCATCACTGGTCCCAGTTTCAAAAGGCCTTTCTGGAAGATTGCTTAAAGAACCTAATAAAAGAACTGGAGGATAAATGGGAAAATAAATTGAAATTAGTGCAAGAAGGATACAGTATCTTGCAAGAAGGATATGATGCCCTGCAAAAGAGATATGAAAAAGACACCAATCTATTGAAAAATAAAATTAGTGAAGTGGAAAAAGAGTGCAATGAACAAAAAAATTCAATTGGCCAGTTACAAATGGAGCTTAAAAAGGTAACTGAAGAAAACAACACTTTAAAAATAAGAATTGAACAAATGCAAGTGAATGACTCAATAAGACTTCAAGAATCAGTCAAACAAAAACAAAAAATGAAAAATTAGAATAAAATATGAAATATCTCCTAGGAAAAACAACTGACTTGGAAAATAGATCTAGGAGAGACAATCTAAGGATTATTGGACTTCCTGGAAGTCATGATGAAAAAAAGAATCTAAACACTATCTTCCAGGAAATCCTGAAAGAAAACTGCCCTGAGATTGGAGAATCAAAGGGCAAAATCACCATTGAAAGAATTCACCGATCACCTCCGGAAAGAGACCCCAAAATTAAAACCCCAAGGAATATCGTGGCTAAATTTCAGGACTATAGCACCAAGGAAAAGATTCTGCTAGCAGCTAGAAAGAAACAATTCAAATACCGAGGTTCAATAATTAGAATCACACAGGATCTGTCAGCCTCCACATTGAAGGATCGAAGGGCCTGGAACCAGATATTCCGAAGGGCAAAGGAACTTGGATTACAGCCAAGAATATCCTATCCAGCTAGAATGAGCATTATCCTCCAGGGAAGAAGATGGTCA